>PVLD010019226.1:0-36957 GCA_004027595.1 Dinomys branickii | reverse complement strand
AACAGCTCGCCACCCCAGGATTCTTGCAGATAGGCCACTCAGGTGTTCCTCCCTGGGTGGAGCTCCTTTCCCCCTCACAAAACCCGTTGGGGCGCCTAAGTAGGTCTTCCCACCCGGGAGATCCCGCAGTCCTTAAAGCTGCTTTGATGTCTCTCGCTGGGCTGAGCTTCTTCCCGATTCAGGAAAAACCGGTTAGAGCGCGCACTTAACTCACCCTGTGATCGTGCAAACAGGAGTGCCGTTCAGATGTTTTTCCCTGGATGGAGATTTTCCCCGACTCAGATCCCGCCGGCCGGTCGCTGTTGCTCTAGTTTGCGCAGCGCTGGCTGCGGGGGTGGGGTTCTGAGTGGGATCCCGGAGCGCTGCCCGGTTTGGCGCAGTTTGTCCTAGTAGCGCGTTCTCTGTCGGGTTCAGGAGCTGAAGCCGTTCTTCCCTCCGCACTAGCTCTCTCGGCTGGTCGTCTTCTTCCCGGAAGTCCTCATTTCTGTCTTCATATTGCTATATTTCATTGTTTGGGTGGTAATCCTCTGGGAGGTTCTCTCTCTGCTGCCTACCCAGTCGCCATCTTCCTGGAAGTCAGTAGAAACCCTTTGATTTTCCTACATTATCTAAAAGTAGTCTTGAGTGTGTAGTCTTTCGAAGGATACAGAATGGAAAAAATATTGGGGATTCTTTTTACCCTAACTTAAAGGAGATTAGCATTTGGATATTTTGAATATGCAAACTGATAGACTTAAAGTAAGACATTACTCATTCTATGTCAATTTTCTTTTAATGCCCAAGTAATTGTTTGTAAGTAGCCAGAATTTTGCAGAGTGGATATTTTCCTTTCTTAGAGGTAGTATTTTGAAGGAAGGCTTTTGCAGGGATGCTCATAATTAAGGCTCATCTGGAAAGAATTCAGTAAATTAAAGATGGCCAACAATAAAAAGCAAAATGTGTCTGGAGAGGATGAAGTCCATGATCCAGGGAACTGAGTAACTTCCTTTCATAAGCTGCCAACAAACTGGGAGAATTATAAACACAAGAAGGCCTCATTTTTGCTGAAGTAAGATGCAAGCTTGCTCTTTCTTTCTTTCTTCCTTTCTTCCCTCTTTTCTTTCTTTCTTTCTCTCTCTCTCTCTCTCTCTCTCTCTCTCTCTCTCTCTCCCTCCCTCCCTCCCTCCCTCCCTTCCTTCCTTCCTTCCCTTTCCTTCTTGCCATCTGTCTTATTGTTGCTGTTTTTATGCTACTGGGGGTTGAATCCAAGGGTGTTTTATTCTGAGTTACACCACTGACCCTTTTTATTTGGAAAGTTTATGTGAAACAAACGAAGAAATCTTACAACACTGAGCCCACATGTTTGCCTGGCAGCATTCAGCCACTGCTGAGGAGCAGGTTCTCATGTGGCTTCTCCTCTCATGAACGTGGGCTTGGTAGGTTTTGAGTTGGAGTTTATGGTTCTCTTCTTTGCCTTCTCTGCCTCCCCTTGCTGCCATTCTTAGTGGTTTTAATAACCCGTAGAGGAACTATCCAGTACCTTGAGTCCAAGTGCCTTGATCATCTTACAAAATGACTCACCCAGGTTCTTGACATCTTGAACCAAGCCAGGTCTTCAAACAAACTGAAAACAGGAAGATGAGACAATTCCATGGGCCCTTGGGAATTCAAAGACAAAAGCATCACTCTGAATGGGGACCTGACTCTGAGTGCTGATAGGACAACAGCATAGGGGCTATGTGAGTATGGGCGATGAGTACAGTAGTGGTGTGACTCTGGGGAGAGGAGAGGCTGGACTGACCCGGAAATGTTTAATTGCCCCTTTCTTCCCCACACCCCAGGAGTGCTGTGTTTACAGAGCATCTTGTGTGTTGTGCATACCACCTGACACACGTGCACAGAGGAGACCATAAGAAGCCTTGCCAAGGATTGCTAAAGGTGGGGATGCATAAGAGGGACAAATCTTTGTGGTTTAGAAACAGACAACTGGAGTGGGAGGTCCCTGGTGGGAAACAATGTAGAATCTAGTGCTGAGCCAATTACCCAATATCCTCCTCTCCCTGAATTAACTGAGGCAGTCAGATCCTGAAAAGAGACAGCTGACTGCAGTTACCCATGCCAAGAGCACTGCTTGCAACCAGGTGGCTAACCCGGAGTCGGTTGGATTGGCAGGCCTCCTTGCCCATAGGCAGATAGGAAAGCAAACCATGGGGTTAGAGACCTGCGAAAGAAATCAGACTGCAGTGAAATGGGACAGTGAGGGAACTCAGTTTTGTGCTCTTGCAAACAGCAAGATGATTTTGTTTTGTTTTGTTTTGGGTTGTTGCCCTTTTAGTTTTTATTATATATATTTTTATTTTACTTTTTTCTGTCTTTATTTTCTATGCATGTTCTTATTTCTTTTCTGTCCCCTTGCTTCTTTTTTCTTCTCTCTTCTTTTCTTGTTCCCTTTACTTCCCCTGTCATCTGTACAACTTTCATCTGGCACGTATATATGAGATGCCTATTTATATGCAAAATAAACAAAAAATAAACTAGTGCTTTAACTTAAATAGTGCCTTTCAAGGGCATGTCAGGATAAAGCTTACCAAAATTGTGTATTGAAGAGCCAAATATAACTACCAATATATTAATCAGACCCAATAATCTCAGCGTTTAACTTATAATCTGTTTTAATTACTGTTTTTGTTGCTGAGAAAAATACCTGACACCCACATGTTAAGGGAGGAAAGGTTTATTTAGCTCACAGTTTGTAAAAGTTTCAGTCCATAGTCAGTTGGCTCCAAGGCAGGGGTTGTGGCAGAACAGGAACAGTTCATGATGTGGCATGAAGAAGGCAGGAAGCAGCAAGCAGCAGCAGCAAGCATACCTTCTTTCTGTTGCTTTATATTTTATGCAGGCTACAAGCCTATTGACTAGTTCCACCTACACTCAGACCACAGCTTCCATTATATATACTCTTAATCCACATTCACACACCCTAACACAGCCACCTTCAAAGCTCCCCACCTGTGACAACATTAAGCTTTGGGGAGGCCTCTAGATGCAAAGCCATAACATCCTCTAATTACACAGCCCTCCCTCTGCGGTCCTCTTCTCACAAGTTTCCTCTGAACCCCCCCCCCCCCACACACACACCAGCACTTTACTCCGGCTATAAAAATAAAACCAACAGATTCTGACCTCTTATTTGTTTTTCCTTGTTGATATTTCTCTTTTCTCTCTTTTTACAGACTTACCCCCTTCCCTTTCTTTAGTTTTCCTTTCCCTGTCTTGTCACATAGCAGTCTGTTGATAGTAATATAGTTCAGTCTACAAGGGACATTAGAAAAGGGTAAAATTGTTAAAGCAAATTTCAGTGTACATAATTTACATACATTTGTATCTGTTGAAATTTTTATAAATAGTGGAAATTTTCCTTTGCAATACAGTGATTGGGTCTAGTCCTATTAAACTGAGAATTCCAAGGAGTCAGATAATATTAAGAAATAAAAAAAGCCAAGATCACATCACTGGAATACAGAAATGAGCTGAAGGGATCTCCTTACTAGCCAGAGAGTTCTTCCATTCTAGTTGATCTGTTGATCTTCAATCCCCAATATGTGCATGTGCACATGTGTGTGTGCATGCACACACATACACATACACATACACATATACACGAAGGTTTAGAAAACTAGGCAACAAAGTTCTTCCCAAGACTCTCAATTCCCTCAAAGCAGATCTACGGAGCATCATTCAAGAGGAGGTCAGACATGGAATGTTTGAATTGTAAGAAATTAGCAAGAAAAAAATCAAAAGATGATAAAACTACACAGATAATGGAGTTAATAAACAAAGCGATACAGGACCTTAAAGAATATTCAAATAAAAAATTAGAAAACCTATCCAAAATGATTCAAAATATAAATGACAAATTTAGCAAAGAATTAGAGTACATGAAAATATGCCAACCAGAAATCTCAGAGATAAAAGTTCTATTGGAAGCATGAGCAGAAGTGAGAAATGCAAAAGAGAGAACAAGAGGTCCCCGACTTAAGGGTGAGTTCCATTTCAGAAGAATGTTCGTAAGTCAGATTCATTCATAAGTCCAACAAAGTGAGTCTTATACATTGTTGACACAAATACACAATATGAAGCTTTTCCTCTTAGTCCTAGACATCCTGGGCTCTGATTGAGCACTGTACTATTGTACACTAGCACACTATACAGTGAGCACACAGCAGCACAACTGTGACAATATCTGGCAGACATGTGAGCAGCTTCCATGATTAGTCTGCAACTGAAATGTTCCTAAGTTAGGGACTCACTGTCATAGAGCCACAGGATAGATCTGGTCTGATCTCTGCTACCATATGCTCAGAGATACCTTAAAAATGAGAGAATAACAAAATTGATCCAGTGGTCACTACAAAAAAAAAAAAAAAGAAGACTAACTTATGACTAACCAGAGTTAGAGAAAAGTCAAGTGATAACACACATAGGATTAAAAAAAATAGAATCATAGCAGAAAACTTTCTAAGTATGAGGAAAGAATTCAAGTTACAGGAAAGTGAGGCATATAGATCCTCCATAGCTATGATCAGAAGGAAAGCTTCTCCATTACATATAACTGTCGATCTATAATCCATTTCTGTCCAGGGTGAACCAGTCCCAAGAACGAGGTACCCGCAGATGAATAGAAAAGCAAGAGAAAAATAAAAACAAGAGAGGTAAAGTTCTGGGGTCATGGGGGTAGCAGCCTCCTGGACTGAAGCTGCAATTATCATTTTCAGTAACATTTTATTTAGAAAGAACAAAGGATGCGGCTGGGCAGATGGGAGGATATCAATAGGTTTAGCAAGGACAATAGAACTCAATAGCGCAGAAATAAGACTTGGCTTAGCCGTCATGTTATCATTCCTTTGGGCACATCTCAGCAAAGCATCTAGTGTTGTCCTGTGGCTTTCCATAGGGACGTAGGTTTTGCAATCATTCCCTTTCCACCGATGCTTTTGCTAGACTTCCTCTGGAACCAATCACAAGGCTTGGTCAGGGCTGAGGTAATACATTGAAAAAGTAACTATAGAATGTCCTTCTCCACACACAACAGTCAAAATCCCTAAAGTTCAACACAAGAACAGACTATTAAAAGCTATTAGGGAAAATTTAGAAATCACTTACAGATCTCTTAACATAATCCCAAGTGCTGGGATTACAGGTGCACACCACTACACCGGGATTCCATCCTTTAATTTTTAATCTGTGAATTTCTTTTTAGATTAAGTGTATCTCTTATATGAATTACATCACTGGGTTTTGTTATTTGATCCACTTTGCCAACCTGTGTCTTTTGATTTGGGAGTTGAAGCCATTTACATTGAAAGTTATTACTGAAATTATTTATTTATTTCTTCCATTGCATTCATTTTCTGTTATTTGTAAAGACAGGAGACATTAGAATGAAGTGTTTCAAGTCCTAAAAGAAAATAACTTCTGACACATACTAATATATCCTGTGAAACTATCTTTCAAACTTGATAGAAAAATAAGAACATTTCATGACACCTTAAAAAATTCATGAAGCTCCAAAATCAGCACTCCCCCAAATTCTAAAAGATATTCTAGACAGAGATAATAAAGGTAATAATATGAAAAGTCTGATAGACTGAATTCATCAAACAGAGTGAGGAGTTAAACAAATTGGGAAAAATAAAATAAATAAATCAATCAATCAATCAATCACCAAGCCTGCACCCTCTGGCCAAGACCAACTCATTCAGCCTGCAGCCATCAGTTCACCTTCCACAGGCCTGAGCCTAACTGGGAGCCAGCTGCTCTGAATTCTGAGCTCAGTTGATCCCTCTCCAAGATGCTCCTGGCCAGTTGCTGTCTTGCACAGGATGACTGAGCCCTCAGCACTCACTGCCATCTATTACAGTTCTTCATGTCTGCTGCTCCCTACTGCTGCTGTGTTTCTCTGTGGGGACCTCTGTGATGCCAGCATTCACCATGTGTGTGCAGGTTTGAACTGCTCTTCTTGTGCAATGAGTCCCCTTTCAGGGAGAAGGTGCTGCCTTTTTCTTTGTTGAAGTTTCTCTCTTCATTCTCTGTTCATGCTTCCGATGCCTCCTGGGTCCAGAGAATCCACTTCCCTCCTTCTTGTCTTCCTCATATTGCTAATATTCCAGCATCTGGATGGCAACTCTCAGAGAGGCTCTTTTCTCTGCTGCTTACCACTCCACCATCTTGGTGCTCCCACTCAAAAGAAATAAAAGGGATATGTAAACTGGGTGTGGTGGCACAAACCTGTAATCTCAGCCCTCAGGAGGCTGAGGCAAGAGGTTCACCATGAGGTGAAGGCCAGCGTGGGCTACATAGTAAGTTCAAGGCCAGCCTAAACTACATAGGGAAAGCCTATCTCAAAACAAAACAAAACAAGGATATATATAGGAAAGAAAAAAATCACTTTCATTATTTGCAGACAGCATGACCCTTTAAATAAAGGACCCGAGAAATTACACTAGAAGACTCCTGGAACTAATAATTTAATTCAGTAGCATATCAAGACACAAAATCAGCACACAAAAATCACTAGCATTTCTGTATACTAACAATAAACCCAGTGAAAAGAAATTAGGAAAACAACACCCTTAACAATAACATCAAGAAAAATTAAATACCTAGAAATTACCCTAACCAAGGAAGTGAAAGATCATTTTAAAATTTGCAATTGTAATGCAAAGAACTATGTCCTGAAAAAGAAGACTGAAGGGGACACCAGAAAATGCAAAGACATCCCCTGTTCCTGGATAGGCAGAACCAATATTGTCAAAATGTCCATATTACCAGCATTCATGTATAGATTTAATTTGATCCCAATAAAAAGATCAACACCATACCTGAAATGACCTTAAACATACAAGAACTGACTTAGAATGATAAAAGCAATTCTGGGCAAAAAGAGCAAAGTAGCAGACATTAAAATCCTTGATTTCAAGTTATACCACAAAGATTCAGTGATTTTAAAAAAACAGCATAGTATTGGCACAAAAAGAAGCATGTGAATCAGTGGAACAGAATAGAAGATACATAAACAACACAAAGTACATTCAGTGATCTGATCTTTGGCAAAGGAACAAACCACAGCCTGGAAACCCTCTTAACAAACTGTGGTGAGAAAACTGGCTACATGCATGCAGAAGATTGACTCTAAACCCAAGTCTCCCACTATATACTAAAATTAAAAATTTTTAAAAATGGATCAAGATGTGGATATTAAAACACAAACACAATATCTTGAAAGATAAAATAGGTAACACTCTGGAAGACATAGACATATATATAAACTTTTGAAACAGATCCTCAGTTACAGAAGAAGTAATTTCAATGATCCACAAAGGGACTATATCAAATTACAAAGCTTCCACATAGCAAAGGAAACCTCCAATAGAGAGACGAGACAAACTATAGAATGGAGAAAAATTTTGCCAGCTATTCCTCAGAGAGAAGGCTAACAGGGCTGGAGGTACAGCTCAGTGGGCTAAGTGCTTGCCGCTGAGCACTAAGGCCCTGAGTTCGATCCCCGGTCCCGGAAAAAAAAAAAAAAAAAAAAAAAGAGAGAAGGCTAACACCTAAAAATTATAAAGAACTAAAAAAATTAGTCCCCTCAGATAAAAGATCCAATTGTAAAAATGGGCCCTTGATATCAATAGATGCTCCTCAGAAGAAGTACAAATGGACAATAAATACCTGAAAAAGTGCTCGATATCTGGCCAAGAGAGAAATGCAAATTAAAACGATTTGATTCCACCAGGTGGTAGAGAGAAGGACTAAGAAATCAAATGATGAAAAATGTTGGCAAGGCTGCCAGAGAAAGCAACATTTCTACATTGTTGGCACCAATGTATTCCACCACAACCACATGAAAATCAATATACAGATTCCTCAAAAAAGGCTAAATTAGAAGTTCCATTTGACCCAGCTATGCCTCTTCTAGGTGTCTTCCCAAAAGTGCTGAAAACATCCTATTAGAGTGATAGATACCTACTGGTTGGGAGCCAGCCTAGGAGTTTGTGCCTGACCAAAGGGTGATGAAGATGAAACAGACATAAAATAGGTTAAGATGTGGAGGGATAAGGGGCTCTTGTCTCCTTTTGACAAAGCACCCAGAGTGACTTGCGCACCGTGGTTTTATTTACTCAGACACAGGCAGAAGCAACCATCTATGGTACATATTTGAGTAATCAATAGGATCTCATTTGTAGTAATTTTTTATTTTGCTTTACTTTATCAGCTGTAGTAATTGATTAGACAAAGAAAATGTTGTATTTATGCACAGGGGAGCACCACTTTGCCATAAAGGAGAAATCTGAGTCTGTAGGAAAATAGAGGCATCCTGAGACTGTACTGTTAAGTAAAAATAATTAGACATATGAACTTCAATATTGGATGGTTTCTCTTATGTGTGAAGCCAGAGTATAAATAAATTAGGAGTAAAATAAAGGACAGGTAAGAGAAATCAGGCAGATGAATCTTTTGCAAATAAGAAAGGTGTGTAGAGATAGAGGGAATGGGAGGAAGGGAAAAAGGAAATAAAAGGAATTAAGATGGGTACGTACATGTGCTAATTTGCCTCGATGAATGTAATCATTATGTACTGTAAATATGTACTGATAAAAAATTTTAAAATAGGAGCACTTGTGAAAGGCAGAAGACCTTAGCGTGCAATGGGTCTCTGCATACTCATTCAAGCTGTGAAGCTGGCTCTGGCTCAAAAGTTTGATCGCTGGACATACACTCCTCTTTCTGTCTCCTCTGTGCAGTGGCCCACTAGCTTACAAATGAAGAGAGGGATTTTGACATCTCTAAAGGGCGTTTGTGAAATGCACACTGTCTCGGCCTGAAAAATGCCTCTGCACCTTCCATCCAGTGTACTAAGACAGCCAGAGGTCCAGGGTTTTGTGGTTAGATTCACCCTTTCCTTTTCAGCCCGTGTAGTGCCCATTTCCTTGCCATATAACAGAGCGGACTTGGAGTGGGTAAAGAACACATGTGCAATGCAGACCACCATAGTCTGGGACATATAATTTCACTCTCCATTCAGCATATGGTTTGTCCCAGGTTAGAAAAAAACGTAATCCAAGTAAGATTCTAATTAAATAATTAAACTGGTGTTATTGTAGGTGTTCAAGATATTCTATAGCTCGTGTGTTCCCAGTTATGCCTAGTTGTTAGGGCTGGTGGCCCTTTGTGGTTTTTAGAGAGCTCTCTTGCCCCCCCCCCCATAGTCCATGCACCCTCTTGTTTTTACCAGGTGAGGTCTATTTCTTAGGGCTGCACATTCTCTGTGGTGTTGGAGAGGTGGTTTCTTGTTTTCTTCTCTGCCCCTTAGTCTCCCTTCTGGGGACTTTTCTCTGCCTCCTACCTTGCTTTAGCCATATGATACAACAGTGGTACTCCTTGGCACCTACCCAAAGAAGCAAAAAACATCTGCACAAAGAGCTGCACAAAAGTTTTTTTATATATATAACAGCTTTATTCATAATTATCCAGACATGGATGCAAACAGATGTTTCTCAGGAGGTGAATGGGTAAACTGTTGTTAATTTAAACAATGGAATATTATTCAGTGTTAAACAGGAATAAGCTATCAAGCTGTGAAAAGATGTAAGGAAGCAAAAAAGGAAATCATTAGCTGAAAGAAATCAAGCTGCAAAATTCTGACTATGCGACATTCTGGTACAGACACAACTATGAAGACAAGAAAATAATCAGTAATTACCTAAGACTGAGTTTGGGAGAAACCTGCATAGGCAGAGCACAGAGGGACTTCAAAAGCAGTTAAAAATACTATGCATGAAGTTAGAATTGTGGATACAGGTCATTTTTCTTTTCTCCAAATTCATACAATGTGTCCCACCAAGAATGAACCCAGTGTAAGCTATGGACCTTGGAAAATTACTACAATGTGTCAATGCAGATTCCTAAGTTATAGTAAATGTACCACTCTGGGGTGGGATTTGGACAATGGGATAGGCTATATGTGGGGGGTTGGGGAAAATGGGAACTTTCTGTACCTTTTCTCCATTTGGGTGTGAACTCAAAAGTATTCTAAAAAAAAAACAAGTTGTAATGGTTGATGCACTGTGTCAACTTGAGAAGTTCAGAAGCTTAACTAAGTAACTCAGCATAGAGCCAGGGTCCTCACTTTGTAAACATCTTCATCCCATGCAAGGAGAGGGCACAGAGATGGTGGAAAGGCCACACCCACCCTAGGGCAGGCAGCCTGCGTGCAGCATAAGAGAGAAGAGGCTTGCTCTCCCCTTCTGCTCTTGCTGCTTTTGCTGTCTCCTGTGACCATGAATGCTCGCCACTTGGCCATGCCACTGTGCCTTGGCACCAGCTGATTATGGGCTGAAATCTCCACAAACTGAGCTAAACAAACCTTTCCTCCATTAATTTTTAGGGTCGGGTATTTTGTCTCAGCAGGGAGAGAAAAATAACTAAGACACAAGTCTTTAAAATATAAAAATTGTTTGAAAAATTTTAAACACACAAAAATTATTCAGAATTTGGACTTTAGAAAAGTAGAGATTCACTAAATACCAAGCTTGATGAGAAAGAGCTCATTTTGGATTTAAAAACAGAGCCAATAAGAAAGTATAATTGCAGTGAGGTTCAAACTTAAATCCTCTGAGTGGAAGAAAATGAAGCAGAGAGTATGCAAATGAATTTGTACTCAAATTGAGTTATACAGAGTCATTCATAAACCTCAACTCTAGGTCATCCACAAGGCAAGTAATACCTTTATTCCTTGTACAGACTAGGAAGATTACTTCAACACCTACCATAGGACATGTGAAAAGTTTCATCACACCATTTTTTGAGACAGTTATATTTTCTTTGACTTCAAGCTCTGCTGTTTCTAAAGAATTCAAACAAGCAGTTCCAGATGAGCATGGATTCTAGAGGCAAGTGACATAGGTTCAATCTTCTCCCACGAACTGATTGGCTGTGCAACTGTGTGCAAATTATTTAGCCTCTGCTTCAATACACTTGACTGAAAAATGAGATCCTCACAGGGTTGAAATAAAGACTAAACTAATCTGTACCAAACCCGTACATGTTATTACACAGTTTGTGATGGTCCTCTTATTTCACTAGTGATATCCTTAACTTAGTGCTTTTTATTTTTTATGGAAACCTCCTTACAGAAAGTGAATAGGTAGTAGGCTTTACTCAAACAATACAGTCTAATAGAAATGTGAGCTACATATGTAATTTTTAGTTATAATAACCAGATTTGAATAAGATGAAGTAAATTACAGTGTATATTTTCCTTACCTTGCATACCCCAAATATCATCATGATCAACTGTGTGATCAATCTGAAATACAATTATGAGTGATATTTTCCTGCTGTTCTTATTCATATTAAATCTTTGAGATCCAGTGTGTATTTTACACTTGTAGCACACCTAACTCTTTACAGTCATATAGCAAGGATTTAATGGCCACCTGCGGCTAGAGGCTACCATATTGCTCAGTGTAAGTCTAATGTGACAATTTAAAACGAATTATTAAACATTTTTGTTTGAAAAAGTCTTTTTCTTGAGGAATTTTTAAAGCCCCTGTGAAACTCAGTACTTGGTTAGCTTCTCTCTTCTTTTCATTTCCTGCACTTTCAGGAGCCAGAGAAAAAGAAATCGATGGAAACGAATTAATCTAATTTAATTGTGTAGAGCACATCGACCTTTTCCAGCTTTAGCTGAAACCCCAGCCTTTCTGTGAAATACATATTCTTTATTTAATTTTTATTTTTAAAGAGAATAAAAAATAATAAAAAACGTTACAAATGATATAGAATTTCACTAAACAAGATGATCGGAATTCAACACTGGCTGTCATATTGAATAGCTGTCTTAAAATTACTTATTCATATTATAAGATATAAGCAGCAAAATTGGTCAAAAATTATTTAAGGATTAATTGTTCTTTTCAATAAACCAATAGAGATCCACAGTACAATTATTCCAGTTATTCTTTTTTTTCTGGTACCGGGGATCGAACTCAGAACCTTGCACTTGCCAGGCAAGCGCTTATGCCACTGAGCTATACCCCCAGCCCCCATCCCAGTTATTCTTGTATATACATATATAATTTTCCCTTCCTTCTTTCTTTCTTTTTACATTTCCCTCATTTTGGTTGTTCCTTTCCTTTGAGCAGTTTTTTAATTTTCACAATATCTATTGTACCTTTCAGATTTTATTTACTCTTTTAGATTCTTATACTAAGGAGACAATACAGTATTTACATATGTGGGTCTGATTTATTTCACTAGTAAGTATGGTCTCTAGGTGTATCCATTTACCTATAAAAGCCTCGAGTTTACCTTTCTTTATAGTTGAGTAATACTCCATTGTATAAAAATACCACATCTTTTTTATCTGTTCCTCAGTTGATGGGCATCTGAGTTGCTTTTGAGATTTAGCTATGACAAATCGCACTGCTATAAATATGGGTGCACATATATCACTGTGGTAGGATGTTTTCAGTTCTTCTGGAAAAATACTCAGACGGGGAATAGTTGGGTTAAATAGAACCTCTAATCCTAGTATTTTGAGGAATCTCTGCACTGATTTCCACAGTGCTTGTACCAGTCTACATTCCCACCAACAGTGGAGAAGGGTTCTTTTCTCCCTCCAGGCTCTCCAGCATTTGTTATCAGCTGATTTCTTGATGATAGCCCTTCTTTCTGGGGTGAGATAGAATCTCAGTGTTGATTTAATTTGCATCCTCAAATGACCAATTATGTGGAACATTTTTCACATTTTTTTTGCCATTTGTATGACATATACATTCTTGATTGCAAAGAATGTTTTTCATTTGTGCACCTGAGAACAGAGAACAAAAGGTACAAATGGAATGGCTTGACGTGTGGTTTTTCCACTTTACCATGGTGTGAAAACATCATACTTCTAGTTGTCAGTCAAATTTGGAATTCTCATCTCTTCCTAGACAGTAAAATGCTGTAGAATGCTCTCTGGTGATTCTGGGCAGGTACCACGAGCCACAACTCCCAGTCACACACACAACCAACCCGGAGAAACAGCCCACAATCTAGAGTGTACTGTGATGCTCAGTCATGATGTGTGGTAGGGTGAGTGTATTGATTACACCTTATTGCAGGTCTATTTGAGATGTAAAATATCATAAGTAATTTGAAGACCATCTGCATTCACCTTATACACTGTTTTAATAACTAGCAAGAGCTACTTATGATCATTGCTAAGGTTTTTATTTCTTAGGAAAAGACTTTCTTTCTATTCCTCCCCCTCCTTTTATTGGTACTAGAAATAAAATTCAGGACTTCACTTACCAGGCAGGAAATGTATCTCTGAGCTATATCCCTGGCCCCCTATTCCCTACATTGTGTATAAATATGGGCACTTTTTTGTTTGTATATTTACTATTTATTACTAAGGTTTCTGTGCATAAATTTAAATTATATTTTTTTAGGTACAATGATTTAGTGTAGTTTTTAACAGCTGAGAAAGACTGGAAAAATATTCTATATCAGAATAAATATAGTGAAATTCTCCAATTGTCTAAGAAATGCTACCTCTTCCCTGTAGCGTGAAGGTGGTAGAAAGTTGTCCTGGGTGTGGTGTCGAGACTTATTTAGGCTTCTTCAGGTTGATTCATCTGTTGCTTTTCCTTATCAGAGGGAACTTAAGATTGTAGAACTGAGTTAAAGATCTCTGTTTTTACAACTGAGATATTTTAAAGTATCAGATACTTTAAACAATCATACCTAAGAGATGTATAAAAAGATGTTTTATGATCAATCAAATTAACAGTAAATTTTTATTAAGAGCTTTTGTGTTTAATGGGGTACCAGAAAGTGAAATCTTAAAGTAACAGCTTTCAAGTTAGCATACAAAACAAATCCTTGATATAGCAGATGCTAATTTCATTATCAGTGTGTTTCATTTCCAATGGCTTTATAATTTTATCTATTTAGGAAATTCTTGCGGTGAGATTGATTTGGCTCCCTTACTCAAGTAGAGACTGGAGGATGGACTGCAATTATTTCTTAATCAGAAAATTTAATGGATCTCGTGTTTTGACATTCTTAGTCCGATGAAAATTTATAATTCATGCTTCAGTAATCATTATGAAGAATTCATAATCCCCATGAACCTCTTAAGTTATCGAAGGGAAATTAAATGGTATCCCTTATACTTTCTTATAAGTAATATTTGAGATTTTTATACTTCTTCAAAATTATTAATTCATATAGATGGTGCATATTATATCTTTTGGCAATAAATGGTTGAATAAACTCAATCATTCCATTCTGCTACCATAAGATATAAGTAGATTTATTGTAAAAATAATAGGATTAAAAATGAAAATTTCTTTTTACTATTCTAACAGAAAGCACAAATATGCTTCACTAAGATTTATAATAGAAGTTTCTGTGGGAAAATTTGGGGGATCATTATTCTTTTACTTATACTAATGAACTGCCAACTTGTTTTTCTCATTCACTCTTCTGAATTTTAAAATAAAAGAAATTGAGTTAAAGAGACTGAGGAAGCCCACCTTGCTCTCAACTTTTAGTTACTAGAAATACAAAGGAAATCTACATACTGAGATTTTTTTTCTTGAAGAGCTCTTTTATTTTTCCTTGCTTCACCATATTAACAACTCAGAATCAGTAGCTCCAGGTCTGACAACTTTTCTGAGGATCTCAGATCCTTCAGTCCCAACTGAAAGGGTGGAAGATGAACAATCACTGTGTCTTCAATTCAAATCCCATGCTTTCAACCTAACATTTCAATGGTACTATTCTGCTCGAGGTGAAATCTCAAATTCCCTGCCTGCTTCTTCATTTTCCTCCTCACCTCTATCTACTAGTTACTTCATTCTGTCATTTTTTGTGAAAGGTCTTCAGCAGCTTCCTCTCTAAGACGTCTTTTTCCTAGTTCTGGCTCTCATCTCACATGTTGACAGTGATGATCCTTATCTTCTGGCCTTTGTGTATCATTCATTTTCCTCTTCTGGCCCATTCTACTATTATTATCAGAATTAACGTTCCAAACCAGGGTGGAATGCAGTGAGTTGGGTGTAGGAGACCAGATTACGAGGATCCAGGCCTAACTGGCCTTTCCTGTGGACAGGAAAGAGGTGATGGTGAGCTGTTCTCCTTTGACAAGTGGGCCGGCTCGCTAGCACATTGCAAGTTGCAGGACAGAGTCGTCAACACAGCTGAGATTCAGCTGTTTACTAGACGTATCTACTATAGATAATACTAATACTAATACGGACAGATGAATCTGTGCTACCCTAATTGCTTGTACCCATGTCTAAGTAATAAAAGTTAAGTGAGTCAAACACCCAGGGATCTTTGTCCAGTAGAGGCAAGAAACCCCTGGATCCCTCTCTCAAAATTATCTCTGTCTTGTCTTTCATCTCCATTTGCTCCTTCTGGTTATGCATTTCTAGTAGGCTGGTTTCCTATGGTTGGAGCTCACCCAGAGAAACCCAGGACCAGGAATGGTCTGCCTGATCAATGTAGGACAACCAGGTGAGAAGTTAAGTTGAAAGAGGTCAGACTATGTAAAAGGTCAATGGCTCTTCAAGGCCATGTAGAGGAGAAGATGAAGTTCAAAAAGTTTCCACTGAGACTGAAAGGATCATGCAGTCAGTGACACTACAGTTCTAAAAGAGGAAGATCTTGCACTTTGATGTCACAAACAGTACAAGTGACCAAGGGGGATAGGTATTTTATTACAAGTACAGGGCTGGGGATATAACTCAGTGGAATAAGAGCCTGCCTGGTAAGCGCAAGGTCCTGAGTTTGATATCTGGAAGAAAGGATTTTGAATGTTCTTATGTATTATGTTTAGATAAAGAACAGGGCTCTAAAACTGTCATGTGTTCAAGGGCTTTGGATAGAGCTTTGGAAGGTGATTCAATTATAGGCTCAAGTATAGGGTCTATGATTCAATTATAGGGTCATTATAGTTGACTTGCTGATAAGAGATTGTCTTGTTGGAAGAGGCGTGTTACGGAGGGTGTGACCTGGAAAGTTGTATCTCTCTCTCTGGCTTCTGGTTGACTTTGTCCTGCTTCCTGGTTGCTGTGGTGTGATCAACTGTCCTCTGCCTGGCCCTTCCATCATGCAGTTTTGCTCTGGAGCCAGCCAATCCTGCACTGAAACTTCTGAAGCTACAAGCCTAAGTACACATCTTCTTTAAGTTGTTAGTGTCAAGCGTAGTGTCTCAGCAATGAGAAAGTGACAAGATAATTCACCACAAAGAAACTATAGATGGTTAAGGTGATGGATATACTAATTATTCTGTCTTAATCATCACATAATGTACACATGTATATCCAGTTATGTGTGAATCAGAAAATAAAACAGGCAAGTTTGCTAGAGGCTAACCTCACTGTCAGTGGCTGTAAGACAGGGCTTTCTTTCTTGCATCTGAAGACTCTTGACTGTGGTTACTGACAGTAGACTCAGAGCTTCCCTTGGGCTATGATCACAGCCAAGGGCTGACCACTGGGAGCACTGGAGACTAACAGAAGCACATTTAATGATGAGGCTCAGAATTTGAGAACACTCACATGTGTGCTATTGCAGATGTGTCTTGATTATAAACATTACACCTTCACCTGGGAATCTTGGTCTAACCTACTTGTTATTTCTTCTTAGCTATGATATAAAATATAATATTTACTGATACTCCTGGATTTGATTCATTGGTAACAAGCATTTTGTGTGTATAATATATGCCATGCACCTTACATACATTATTTTAATTTCAATAATCTTATTAAAAGGTAAATTTTAGATGGGAAAATAGAAGTAGAAGGAGATGAGGTAATTTTTCCAGTTCATGTAGTTAGAATGTTTCAGATGGAAGAATTTATGCTTGCTCAGGAAACCCAGTAATTTTTTTAAAAACTATGTGCCTTTTTGCATATTTTTAGGTTCACAACTATTTTTAATTTAGTAGTTAATTTTTTAAAACTTTATTTTTTAAATTTTATTTTAAAGACAAAAGAATGGAGACATATAAACCAGAATAACACAAAAACAATAAAGGAAATACAAAATTATAGAGAAGATAGTAGGGAGTTAGCACTGGATGCTGTATTACATAATGTTATCTTTGTATTTGTTACTCAGTTATACAGATGATGGCTTGTTCGATTAATCAGTTTTCTCCACCCTCATCTCCATTGTTCTTCCACCCAATCAGTTGTCTTCCTTCTGATAATAACTGTACCTTTTGGTTTATTTACTCCCTCAGGCTCTCACATTGGAAAGAGACATGGCTGCTTAATGCTGTAATAAACATGTGTGCACATAAATTGCTATGGTAGGAGAAAAGCATCCATCCTCAAGGATGGTAGATAGGCAGGGAACTAGGTTCACTATGGTCAAGCCCCCATTGACAATCCCACAAGGCCATCCGGGGTCTGGTCAAGTTGGTGGGGTTACCCCATACCGACAGACTTCGCCTCGATGCAACACAACTGGAGCCCTGGTCGAGTCCTTGGAGTCACCCCAGCAGACCACCGGGCTCTGCCCTGTCAAGGCGCTCCTGGGGGCCCAGTCGAGTCCTCGGAAAAAACACATTTTCTGTCTAGCAGACTGAGCAACTTTGTTGAAGGTAATGGTATGTAATATAGCAACCATAGTAAATTTCTATCACTTTGTTTTGAGGTCATGTATCATTTTTGTTGTTTTTGGGCTGTTTTGATTTTGTCTTCCTTGTTGTTTTGTCAGTTTTTAAATTTTTAAAATAAAAAAGTAAAAGATCAATTTATGTTGGGAAAAAAAACCCCACATTTTCTTTTTCCAAAATTGAGCTATTAGGAATCGTGCTGCTATAAACAGGGGTGTGCACGTATCTCTGTAATACAGTATCATTCATTCTTCTGGGAAGATACCTTGAAGGTGAATAGCTGGGTTGAATGAAATTTCTAGTTTTAGCTTTTTTGAGGACTCTCCGTACTGATTTCCATATTGGCTGTACTAGTTTACATTCCCATCAGCAGTGTAGAAAGGCTCTTTTTTTTTCCCCCGAAGCCTCACCAGCATTGTTGTTGATTTCTTGAAGACAGCCGTTCTTTCCGGAGCAAAATGGAATCTCAGTACTGTTTCCTTTGCATTTCTCTAATGTGTAGCAGTGTTGAACATTTTTTCATGTATTTATTGGTCATTTGTATTTCTTCTGAGAAATGTCTATTCATTTAAGTTGTTGATTTTTCGATTGGGACTTTTATTTTGTGGCGATCTAATTTTTTTAGTTTTTTTAGTATATTCTAAACATTAATCCTTGTCCAAGGAATAGCTAGCAACATTTTTTCACATTCTATAGGTTATCTCTTCATTGTTGGCTATTTTCTTTGGTGCTTTTGAAGCTTTTTAATGTCATCTCATTTGTTTATTCTTGGTACTATTTCTTGTGCTCTAAAACTTTATTTTTAAGAATAGTTTTATATTTACTGGAAAATTCCAAAGACAGCCTAGGGGATTTCTATCATTCCACACCCCGTTTTATCAATTATTAACATCTTGCCATTAGTGTTATATATTTCTTATAATTAATGAGCTATAATTGATCATTATAAAATAGCATCCATGTTTTATTCGGGTTTCCTTGGTTTTTACACAAATCCTTTTTCTGTGGTAGGATCCCACTTTGGATATCACATCACACTTAGTCACTTCAACCCCTTGAGCTCCTTTTGGGTTTAACAATTTCTCAGACTTTCCGTCTGTTTTCCTTCTTTGCAATTAGCTATTCCATATTTTACCTTAATTTATGTAATGTATGTAGCATTACATTATTACAAAATCATTACATTAATAATGTAATATAGCATTACATTATTACATTATTACATTATTACGAAATTGTTTATCATGATTATTCTATTTAAATGCTATGGAGATATCATTTACTTACAGAATTTGGACATATTTAATGTGTACATCTTAATGAGTTTGGGCATATGTGTACATCTGCAATACCATCATTGAATCAAAGTAATAAACATATCCAACACTTGCAAAATTTTTTTGTATTTCTGTGTGTGTGTGTGTGTGTGTGTGTGTGTGTGTGTGCATGTGTGTGTGTGTGTGTGCATGCATTGCCCAGGCCATTCTTGAACTTGTGGACTCAAATGACATTTCTCCCTCAGCCTCCTGAGTTGCTAGAATGACAGACATAGGCCACGGTACCAAGTGGAATTTGGTTTGCTGTTCCTCATTTAAAATCATTATGGAGTGAAAGTGCCAGCGTCCCAATGAGCCCAATAATTAATACTTATCGGAAAAAATTCATGGTAATGATGTTGGTACCAAATAGGACACTGAGACAAGCCATGGCTTTTCCTTTCCTAAAAAAGCACTAAATAAATATTGTTATAAAGAAGTTATATTCATGATGAAAGGGTGCTATGAGATAACCAATATGGATTGATAAAAAGATAGTCTCATGACACAGTAAGACTGGAGATTCATATTTAACATAGAGAAATGATTGTCCACTTATATGTAGCTTTTATTCATTTCTCCACCCATTTAAAAATATTTATTGGGTATTTGCTATATGCCAGAACCTGAAGTAGGTACCTGACTACAAAAATGAACAAAACTGACATCTTGTCCTCATAGATCTTAGAGTTCAGGGAGGAAGATGGCCATTAAGAAATATATATGAAAAAAATGTGCAGCTAGGCATATCATAGTCAAGATTCCAGAAAGTCAACACAAAAATAGAATCCTAAAAGCTGTTGGAGAAAAGAAAAAAAAATCACCTGTGGAGGACAGCCCATCAGAATCACAGATGATTTCTCAGTACAAACCCACAAGTCAAGGAGAGCTTGGAGTGCAGTATTTCAAGTTATGAAAGAGAATAACCTTCAACCCAGGTTGATGTGCCCCACAAAACTATCGTTCAACACTGATGGAGAAATAAGATACTTCCATGATAAAGAATAGCTGTGGAAATTTATAACCACCAAGGCAGCACTCCAGAACGTTTTGAAGGACATTCTAGAAAGAGATAAAAGTGCTACAACTCCATGAACCTCAATAGAAGCAATCCACCAGTCAAGGCAAACAATTAAACAGAAGGAAGGAAAAAAAAAAGGTAAGTCAACAACCAGAAAATAATATATCAGTCAAAACATAGTTATAACCGTCAAAGTTAATGGTCTCAATTTACCAATCAAAAGACACAGATTGGCAGAATGGATCAAGAAGCAAGACCCAACAATGTGCTGCACACCCAAAACACATTCACTTCAAAAAGAAATTCATACACTGAAGTCAAAGGTTGGAAACAATACTCATGTGAAGGAACCAAGAGAAAAACAGGGATAGCTGTTTTATTTCCAGACAAAGTGAGCTGCAAGCCAAGACTGATTAAGAGAGACAAGGTCACTACATCCTTGTACAGGGAACAATCCAAGAGGAAGAGATAACAATTACAAAGATATATGCAATAAATACCAGTCTACCCAACAATATAAAGCAAATATTAATGAACATGAAAAAATCAAATAAATACTAATATAACTGTATTGGGGGATCTCAATATCACACTGTCACAAAAAGACAGATCAATTCAACAAAAATGAACAATGACATATTAAAACTAACCAAACTTTTGAACAAGTGAACTTAGTAGATGCCTACAGTGTCCCACTGCCAAAATTCAGAATACACATTCTTTTCAGCTGCACACAGGACTTTCTCCAAAATAGACCACATACTAGGTCATAGAACATGCTTAAGTAAATGCAAAAGAATTGAAATTATCCCATGTATAATATCAGGCCATAGTACAATGAAATTGGAAATCAGTGGCAAAAGAAGCCATGAAGAACTCCATAAATACATGGAAATTAAATAGCAGCTTCTTGAATAATCAGTGGGTCACAGGTGAAATTAAAGAAGATGTTAGACAGTTTCTACAAGTAAATGATAATAACAATACAATATACCAGAACTTATGGGACACAATGACAGCAGTCCTAAGGGGGAAGTATACAGCAATGAATACCATATCAGAAAAACAGAGCAAGGACAAATAAATAACTTAAAGGTAGACCCTGAAACTTCTACTAAAAGAAGAGCAGGCTAAGACAAACGTTCATATGAGGGAGGAAATTATCACGATCAGAAGTTAATGCATTGGAATCTAAAAAAAGATACAAAGTATCAATGAATCAAAGAGTTATTTCTTTGAAAGATTCAATAAAATCGACAAACGCCTATCCAAAGTCATCACAACAGGAAAGAAAAGACTCAAATCTGTGCAATTAGGAGTAAAAGGGGTAAAATCACAGTAGACCCTGCAGAAAGCCAGGTCATCATCTACACCTACTTTGAAAACTTGTATTCTATTTTTTTTTTTTTTCCGGGACCGGGGATCGAACTCAGGGCCTTAGTGCTTAGCGGCAAGCACTTAGCCCACTGAGCTGTACCTCCAGCCCGAAAACTTGTATTCTAATAAGATGGAGAATACAGAAGAAATGTACAGATTCCTAGATACACATGAATTACCAAAGGTGAATCAAGAAGATATAAAAGTTCTAAATAAACCAATATCAATCAGTGAAAGTGAAGTTGTAATTAAAAAAAAAAAAACCTACCCACAAAGAAAAGCCAAGGCCCTGATTGATTCAATGCTGAATTGTATAAGAAATTTAGAGAAGACCTAATATAATTAATTCTCAACCCTTTTAATGAAATTGAAAGGGACGCGATAATCTCAAATTCATTCCTGGAAGCAAGCATTACCCTGATACCAAAACTGGAGAAGGACTCAAGTAAGAAAGCAAATTACAGGCCAATCTCCCTAGTAAACATAGATGCAAAAATCCTCCAAAACATACTGGCAAACAGAATGCAACCAATTATCAAGGTGATTATACACCATGACCAAGTGAGAATCATCCTAGGGATGCAGATATGGTTCACCATATGTAAATCAATAAATGTAATACACTGTATTAACAGAGCCAAGGACAAAAGCCATATAATCATCTCAACAGAGGCAGAAAAGGCATTTGACAAAGTTCAGTCCCATTCATGGTAAAAACCCTACAGAAAATTGGAATAGACTGTCTTTATCTCAATCTGATAAAAGCCATCTATGACAAGCCAACAGCCAACATCATATTAAATGGACAAAAACTGAAAGCTGTCACTATAAAACCAGGGACCAGACAAGGATGTCCACTCTTATTTAACATAGTCCTGGATATTTTAGCCAGAGCACTTAGACAAGAGAAAGAAATAAAAGGAAAAACAATAGGAAAGGAAGAAGTTCACTTATCATCATTTGCAGATGACATGATATACTCTACATAGAAGATCCCAAAAACATCACTAAAAAACTACTAGATTTAATAAGCAAATTCAGTAGCATATCTGGATACAAAGTCAACACTAAAAAATAAATAGCCTTCTGGTACATGAATAACAAACTTACTGTGAGAGAAATTAAGGAAACACCCCCTTTCACAATAGCATCCAAAAAAATGAAATACCTAGGATTTAATCCAACAAAAGACCTGTACATTGAAAAATTACAGCACTCTGGAAATGGAGATTGAAGTGGATATCAGAAAATGGAAAGATAACCCCTGCTTTTTGGTAGGAAGAACCAATACAGTAAAAATGGTCATACTTCCAAAACTGTTATACAGATTTGGTGTAATTCTGATCAAAATTCCAATAGCATATCTCACAGAATTAGAGAAAACAATCCTGAAATTCACTTGGAACCAAAAGAGACCTAGAATAGCAAAGGCAATTCTGGGCAAGAAAGGCAAGGCAGGGGGCATCATAATCCCTGATTTGAAATTACATTACAAAGCTACTGTGATAAAAATGGCATGGTACTGGCAAAAAAATGGACCCCGAGATCAATGGAACAGATTAGAAGATGCAGACACAATTCCTGACATGCTCAGCCACCTTATCTTTGACAAATGCACCAAATATTCACCAGAAGAAAGATAGGCTCTTTAATAAATGGTGCTAGAAAAAAATAACTTTGAACATGCTGAAGATTAAAATTGGATCCATATCTTTCACCATGCACTAAACTAAATTCAAAATGGATCAAAGATCTAAATATTAAAATAGAAACATTAAATCTGCTGGAAGGTAGAATAGGTAAATCCCTTGAAGATATTAGTGCAGGCAAAGACTTTATGAGTAAAACCCCAATCACACAGGAACTATCATAAAGAATCAACAATTGGGATTTCATCTTATTAAACAGCTTTTGCACAGCAAGATAAACAACCAACAGAGTTAAGAGACAACCCACAATGTGGGAAAAAATGTTTGTCAGCTGTTCATCAGACAAAAGATTACTATCACGAACATTTAAAGAACTAAAAAATATCAGACCTCTCAAATTTAATGACCTAATCCAAAAAATGGGCATCTGAGCTGAACATACATTTCTCAGATGAAGAAATGCAAATGGCAAATAAATATATGAAAAAATGTTCAACATTATTGGTCATTTGAGAAACACAATTTAAACCAACACTTGAGATTCCATCTCATCCCAGAAAGAATTGCTGTCATCAAAAAAAAAAAAAAAAAATCAGCCAATAACAAATGCTGGCAGGGCTGTGGGGGAAAAGGGACCCTTCTCCACTGTTGATGGGAGTGTAGACTGATGCAATTACTGTGGAAATCAGTGTGGAGATTCTTCAAAAAGCTACAAGTATAAGTTCCATTCAACCCAGCTATTCCCTTTCTGGGTATCTTCCCAGAAAAATTAAAACATCTTACCACAGAAATATAAGGGCACCTATGTCTGTAGCAACACAATTTTGTAATAGGTAAATCTTGGAAACAATCCAAATGACCAATTGAGGAATGGATAAAAAAGATGTGGTTTTTAAATTTTTTTTTATTTTAGAGGGAAAAATAAAACAAAATTTCAAAACAAGATAATAGAAAGGTAATTGGTTAATACATTGTGTATTGTTATCTTTATATTAGTTACCAGAATACAAGATATTGGCATTTAATTGTCCAAACCACATTAGCACAAACCTTTCTTTTCCATGAACTAAGTGCAATTAGTAGCATAACTATCTTAACTATTGTATATATGTTTTTTATTTTGCCTTCTTTTCTCCATTTCCCCATTCCAGTTTCTCTTTTCTTTTGAAGTTTCTTCCCATTTAAAATATCTGTTGTACCTTTTGGATTTTATTTATTCTTTTGGCTTATCACACCAGGGAGACAATCCAATGTTTACACTCGTGCATCTGGCTTATTTCATTTATGAGTATGGTCTTGAGTTGCATCCATTTACCTATAAAAGTCTCCAGTTTATCCTTCTTTGTGGTTGAGTAGTACTCCATTATATAAAAAGACCACATCTTTTTTATCCACTCCTCAGGTGATGGACATTTGGGTTGTTTCCAAAATTTAGCTATTATGAATTGTGCTGCTCAGGGCTGGAGATATAGCTCAGTGGCATAAGTGCCTGCCTAGCAAGCGCAAGGTCCTGGGTTTGATTCCTGGTACTAAAACAACACAAAAAACAAATTGTGCTGCTGTAAACATGAAAGCACACATATGGTTGTGATATGATGTTTTCAATTCTTCTGGGAAGATACGCAAAAGGAGAATAGCTGGGTCAAATGGGACCCCCAATCCTATTTTTTTGAGGAATCTTCACACTGATTTCAAGTGTTTGCATCTGTCTACACTCCCACCAACAGTGGAGAAGGGTTCCTTTGTCCCCATAGCCCCTCCAGCATTTGTTATCAATTGATATCTTGATAAAGATTTTTTATATAATGGAGTACTACTCAGCCATAAAGAAGGACACACTGGAGACTTTTACAGGTAAATGAATGCAATTTGAGACCATACTCATAACTGTATGCCACATATAGTTGGATCTTGCTTCCTGAACCATTCTGTCAATTTGTTTCTTTTGATCGGTGAACTGAGACCTTTTACAATGATGCTTGTAATTGATATGCATTGGCTTATCCTCTTATTATTTCCCTGTTATTTCTATCCTATCTTTCCCCTCTGTTTAACTGTTTGCCCTGCCTGGTGGCTTCTTTCTACTGATGTTCTTGGGATTGCCCTCTTCCTTATCTCTTTCTGGAATATCCTTTGGAGCATTTTGCAGAGTTGATTTGCTGGTCCTGAATTTCTTCAGTTGTCTTTGTCATGGAAGTATTTTATCTCCCATTAATTCTGAAAGATAGTTTTGCAGGGTACACAAATCTGGGTTGAAGGTTGTTTTCTTTTAGGGCTTGAAACACTTCACTCTAAGATCTTCTTGACTTGAAGTTTCTGTTGAGAAGTCTGCTGTGATTCTAATGGTTTATCCTTTATAGGTGACTTTTTTATCTAATCACGTTTAATATTCTTTTCTCTTTCTGAATTTATGGAATCTTGATTATTATATGCTTTAGTGTAGAGTGTTTTCGATAATGGCTATTTTTATTCTATATGCCTCACTTATTTGTATGGCAAATTATTTATCCACGTTTGTGAAGTTTTCTGAAATTATGTCTGTGAGGAGGTTTTTTACGGCATCTGTGCTATGGCCAGCTTTCTCACTGACTCTGGCCAGTCTCATGTTGTTCTTCTTTGCTTCATCTTGCAGCTATTGGATTGATTTTTCATGGTCTCTTGCTATTTTTAAGATATCTTACTTTTTGTGGTGTAGCTGCAATCCTGTCTTCTAAATCTGATATTCTATCTTTGGCTACATTCAGTATGTTGCACATACTTTCAGCGGAATTTTCAATCTCCTGGACATCTCGAACTGTTTCCTGGCTTCCATTCTCCGCCTATGTTGGGTATTTGTGGTTTCCATTATTTTCTGAAACGTCTCTAATTTTTATCTATGTCATCTCTAGATTCTTTGGGTGCGTATTTCATTTTGATTGTCATTTTTTTTCTATAGCCACCTCCATGTATTTTTTAAAATTTCTGCTATCATCTTAGGAAGTTTCAGCGTGTGGTTTCTGATGTCTTCTAGCTCATTGTGCTCTGGCCTTGTCCTGGGCGGGCTGGTTGTCTGGGGTTGCATTTTGTTTCTGTGTCTTGTCATTTGCTGTTGTTTATTTTGTTTTATTGTCTACATTAGTGCTTGTAGATTTCCTATGATGGATAGTTTTATTGCTGGTATCACAGCTTACCTAGGATATGTCTATTCCTCAGAGATGTCTTCTTGGTGTAAGTAGTCCTTGTTCTTTTTTGTCTATCCCGAGAGCCTACCTTCTCAGTTTATTAAAGTTGGTATCTATTGGGCTCTTCATTCCATCCTTTCATATTGGCCTATGGCAATGCTTATTATCCAGGCAGTCACAGTGTTGTCATATAAAGGAGAAAAACTGATTACCATGTGCATGACATTCTGGCTAAAATAGTACAATCAGCCATAACAATAACATCAAGCACAACTCAGCAACTGATCAACTGTGGTAGCTATTACTTTGGTAACTTTAACCATAGGAGCAAGCTCTACAGTTATATAACAAAATCCAATATATACCAGGAACATTTATGCAGTGAGTTTCCCCTTGGTAGATTGATTTGACTCTCTGACTCAGCAGGTCCCCATGGGAAACAGTGTCTCACTGGCACTGCTAGTGCTGTTGTGCCATGCTGAGTTGGAGCATCTTGAAATAAGTATGTTTTTACCTCCAACATGTGAATAGCTTAGAAGTGCTCATTCTAGTCTTTACAACAAAAAAGATGAACACACTGATTACTCATGACTTTTTTTGATGTATAGAGAAGTGAAGTCACTGGGAAAAATGCCATGTGCAAATCTGAACGAAAAAGGTGAATTGGGAGAGTCACTTTGAGATTCACTCACTTGGAATATAAATTAAACTGGCAGGAACTTTTAGATGGTGGTATTGATAAACCTTAACGCATTACAAACGTTACAGAAATCATTTAGGAAGTCAGACAATTCCAGAATGAAAAGCAGAATCTAACTCTGTGACACATGTATAAAAAAATTCACTGAAGGAATGGGGGTAGGGTGGGAAGTGCTGGCCTAAGCGACATCAGAGACAAACGCAACCCATAAGACTAAAGCAAAGGAACACTGCAGAAGCAGTGTACTCTTAGTTGATAAAACTGTCCCCCTCCCCACAGGGCTGTGAAGTAAGAGTTTGTTACGAGTACACAGGCACACTGGAGTTGAATGACTAAGTAAGCGGATGACAGATGGCAGGAGCCAGCTTTTCCCTGTTGGAGTGGGAGGTTGCATGTAAGCAAGAGGAGGAGGCTAAAAGGGTTCATGTGGTAGTGGATTAGAGTTGGAGATAGAAATAGGAATTCATCCTCAGTTAAACTGAAATATAGATGTATGTGTTTACACTTGCTAGTATAACGCTAATGCGCACATTTGTATTTTCCTACTTTCAGCTGAGAGGGCCCACAAATGGTAATAATTATTACCAATAAGTCCACCTGGAAACCAGGTCTTGGTTTCTATTTCTATTTCCTCGGTACAGTAAAAGAAAATAGTTCTACTTGGAGAAATGGCTGATTGTAAGACTAGGGTAGGAAATGTGCCAGATAAATCTAGACAATCTTGTATGGCCAGAAATGACAAAGTTCAAAAGACAAAAGCAAATCTTTCTTATTGTGGCTTGTGTCTGGATTTCCCACCAAAACCTCATGTGGTCACTAGTGGGGTTTTTCACAAGTGGCTGGATTTAGAGTGTGTGATGCTGTGATTAGGTTGTATGATTGCTAATTTAGTCCACTGGTTTGGTATAGTTCTGGGTGTGGATACTGGGAAGGCTCACCCTAGGTGCAAGTGTACCCACCCTAAGCCACGTAGCCTAGATAGAATATAAGGTACAGAAAGAGGGCTGCTGCCTGCCTCTTGCTGCTCTTTGCCTTCTGTTTTTCTGCCCTCTGCCTGCCATGAAGTGTTTCTCCCCTGAAATGGCCCTGTGCCATGCCTGCCTGCCTTAGAGCCAGCCAGCTGTGAACTGAAGCCTCTACAAACTGTGAGCTACAGTAAACCTTTCCTTCTTTTGGGGATTTTTGTCTCAACAATGAGTAAAGTAACTAAAACACTTTTCAACACACCCTGTTGAGGACTTGTCAAAGAGTCACAGGAGCCAAATGAAAACATTATCAATCCTCAGAGCTGGGAAAACTGCAGGAACAAAATAGGAAAATAATAATGTATTACAATAGTATTTAAAAATATCCGTGATTCCATACCAATATCAATCATGGAATAAATGCATCAATGCATGAGAAAAGACAAATCCCCCATGCCTCAGACTTTCAAATTTTATATGGATGCCCCCACTCAAGGAAGTACATAGAACATGATTCCCACTTCTTCAGTGTGGGCTGTGCTTGAAGACTTCCTGGGAAAGTGTACAGGAGAGAAAAGGGTAAAGAAAGTAACTTCATCATGGAGAATCCTGACCCTCTCTCAGAGAGACAAATGATCAAGGTTAACCACAATAGTGAAGAATCATGTTGACATTTTGTATCCCCTCTGTGATTTGACCAAAAGAAATGAAAACTTTACTTCTGTGATCTTCCTTTCCAAAGCACACAATTCTTGTCTAAAATGGAAAAAAATATTAGAAAATTCCAGGTAAAGGATATTCTAGAGTATTACCTGAATAGTTCTTCCAACATCATTAAAAATATGGGAAATCTGAAGTTTGTGCGCAAGCAAGAGGAGTGAAAGGTGACATGATGACTAAATGTAACATGGTATCCAGAATAAGATCTTGAAACACAAAAAGATTAGGGAAAAAACAAGAAAACCTTCAGGAAGTATGGACTTTAGTCAGTAACAATATGTTAATATCAGTTCATCAGTTGTAATGAAAGTATTACACTAGTGTAAAATATTAGAGGAAACTGGATATTGAGTAGTGGGAGCTCTACTACCTTTACATTTTTCTGTAATTCTGAAACTATTCTAAAGTAAAAATGTTATTAAACTCAGTAACAAAAATTATTAAATGACAACCAGAATGAATGGTGGCTCCACAATTTCTACCCCAGTGTAGCATGGAAGTTGGAAAGGCGGAGCTCAGAGGGTTGACTTCAAGTGGCTATTACCTTTGTAAAAAGGACAATGTTTATTTGTGGATTCTATATGACATATATAATATCAAATGTAAGTTCTTCCTAAGTCTGTAAATTGTCCAGGCAAGGTCACATTTGCAGTCCTCCTGCTTCATCTCCCAGAGTTCTGGGAATTCAAGCGTGTATCGCCACATCTAACTTGAAAGTATTTTTATTCAGCTTTATGTAAGTATGGAAAAACGTGAACCGCCCATGTCAAGCAGCATTGTTAATTCTTTGCAGCGGGCTTGAAAGGAGACTTCTGAAAAGATCAGCTATGAAGAAGGATTACCAGGGATCTGATCACCTATAATATGGGCAGGTCCCAGAATTCTTGCTGAAAACACAGTACTTGAGCTGAAGACTCAGGGGAAAGTAGCTAACTAAAGGAGAGGAAAATGCTTTTGAGTATAGGAAACATGCTTAAAATCCTGCTACAAGGAACTAGACCGTGAGATGCAAGCTGGGGGAGCAGGCCAGCATTGTTTGAGAGGGAAAAAAATTTCTGTGGTGGACCAGACTAAGGAGGCACATTCCAGATAGACCAGATAGAACCTTGTCTGCATGTGAAAGAACTTTGGTGTTTATCCCTGTGAAAAATCATTAAAGGGTTTTAACCAAGGTATAGATGTGTTTGGGAAGATCCTTGGTTGAAGTTCAGAGTGTGGATGAAAAGAAGGCAAAATATAGGTATGTGGGAAGCTATGAGGCTAATACCCCATGGGGCAGGTGAGAGAGTGAATGTAGACAGAATTCTAGCTTCGGTGATTTACCATTTTGAAATGAATAAGATACTGCCCTTTTCGGTCTCATAATTTCCTTTTGTTAAAAATGTGACATTCAAAGAGAATCCAATTTACAGTTACCTCTTAGAAACATTAACTCTTTTTTTTTTACAAGTTAGCAGTACTTGAGTGTTGTTTCAGAAAAAATTACATCATCATTTATGTCATAAAATTGAGAAGTAATTTTATTACTTAATGAAGCATAGTGTGTTTTGATATTCACATAGTAAAAATTTTTAGTGTTGTGAGTCAAAACCAATGAGATCTTAAAACACAAAATTGAAAGAATTAATGTGTTTAATTTATTTAGCTTATGGGAAGAAAAAAGAAGTGATGATATTTGATGTTTAAAAATCTTTTCAATAAAATAAAATCTATAGAAAAAGGATATAGCCAAGTATTCTTCCTTTTTACTAGAGTTTTAATGAGAAATAATGGCTTAAATTCCTAGGAAAGGTTGGAAAAATATAGACATATCATATTAGCATAGATTACAGAACTTGCATGCCTGAAATTTATAAAACTGTATCAGACAATGATTTTTCCTTAAGCATTTGAGTTTTCACTAACAAATACATGTGATTGGAGCAGAAGGCTCCTAGAGATCTCTTTTCAACTCTTTTATTCTTTTAGAGGAGGGGATTAGTATCTAGTGATTCTTAACTTGGTGACACTGCTTCATTATGTTTCATAACCCTTATCATAACCCTACGAGGCTGGGTAATCATTCCTGTTTTAAAGATAGCAGACATCTCTCTTCTTTCACTTCTTTCTCAAAATTTTAGAAGGAATATGTTTGTACATGAAGGAAATAACTGGGCCCTTACAACTCCTCATAAATCTTTTTATGTATAGCAGTTAAACTGTTTATAGTTATGGACTCAGGGATCCGAAAATAAGATTTTATTCCTCATTTTGTCCAGCTAAGAAATTTGGTTATTGTCTTCTAGATCTCAGATTCTGAAATATGCCTTCATTCATTTATTCTCCTTTCTCTCCACCATTTTTGAATAGCATTCTGAATCTGGGAGAATTCTAGGTTATGTGACAACCTCAAACATATGAGGATTTCATGATCATTTTAGGACTTTTTGCTTCTGCTTCTGGGTTAGCACCAAGGACAGCGCCATTTACTGACAACCCCTCCACCTCTACCTCTGGTTTATCGAGGTCTTTGGCTATTTATCTATCATGGTCTGTATCAGACTAACTTCAGCCACAAACTTTGTTTTGTCTACTGTTAATTTCTATGCTTTTTTGGAGACCTGGGTACCGCTAGACGATTTGTCGTGTGGTCTGGAAGTAGAGGAGACTGGGGCGAACATATCAGCCTCATTTTTTTTTCTTCTCTTCCCATTGCTTCTTTGCTTTCTGATGTGATGTGAATACCAAGCTTCTCCTTGAGGTTTTCACTCTTTTTGGACTAAACCTTGAGAACATGGCCATATGCATTCTGCTCCATGTGCTCTCCGAACCGATCTTCCCCCTGGAGTTAGAACTGAGTGGTGAATGTGGTAGAGGCAACAGTGCCACACAGTTACATCCCTGTTTTCTGCTTTTCTTTTCTGAGTTATGTCCAAGTTCCTTCTTCACCTATAACTCATGAGAGGCTTTGAAACTTTTTCTGGGTTTTTGAGAAAGCTATTCTTGTGCCACAATAGGTCTTTCTCTGATCTGTTTTGACTTTTCTAGGTTTGAGTCTTAATAAATAAATTCAAGCTTTCAAAACTTTCCCCATTTTCACTAAAAATTCTCAGAAGAAATGAAGCCACATGCAAACTGTTATCTCTTTCAAATAACTGGTCTTTACAATAGAAATCCATTGCTTTTAAGATTAATTTGGAACAAAAATCTCAAAATTTGGTACTTTCTTCTTATTGGGTTACTTCTAGGGTAAGACATTTAAGCTTCATGGTCTACATTTTTACCTGTTTTAGGTAACTTTTTACTGAAATGTAAGAGACACACAAGAGTATGCATAAAAATAAATGTACAGCTGTATTGACATTATCAGTTTTCTCGTCAGTCACCTCAAGAAGTGGAACATTCCCCTACACAAGGAACTCCTTATCATTTTTCTTCCACAGATTTTACCCCATCTTCAAAGTAAGCACTGGTCCAACATTTAATTATGTAGGCTAATGTTTTTGAGTTTTGAATTATATGTAAATGAAAGCACACAAGATACAGCACTCATGTCTGACATGTTTAGACCCATCCTACATCTGTGCTCATCTTTCCAATTGTGAGTAGCAGCAGACTGTTCATTTTCTTTACTGCATACAGCATTCCACTGTGCAAATTTCCACTGTGTATTTATCCATTTTGTTGCTTATGGACACTTAGGTTGTAAATGAGTTAGATTTCTCTTTTGTTAGAGACACAATACCCAGCCTCTACAGTTGATGAAAGGCAAGGTTTAATTTAACCCGTGGTTTTGGGAGGTGTGATCCGTGGTTGTCAGATCCTAAGACAGAAGCATCATAATGAAAGAGTGTGGTGGAGAATAGCTGCTTATTTCATGCTTCCAGGAAGCAGGGTGGGGAAAGAGGGCCAGTGAGGAAAGGAAAAGACCAGACATGAACTCCAAGGCGACTTCTCCCTGACTCACCCAGACACACCCGAAATTGCACTCTGTGAAACCCTGAGGATGATCCTGAAGCCAATTAAATTGAAACTCCACCCTCATGGCGACATCCTTCCACTTTTTAACTTGCTACTCAAATACATCTCCTTAAACTACACTTATTCCAAATAAAGACCATAGCAAATTCATGACAATATCTAACACAGGACAGGTATTTGGGTTGAACCAGAAACACAGTAATTCCTTCCCAAAAGTCCCAACAGTTCCAGCATTTTTCGAAACTCCTAGTCAGATCTCCCTGAGACTCAAGTAAAACTCTTAACTGTGAACTTCTGTAAAAAAAATATATTACAAAACCCCAAGATACAAAGGCACAAGTAAACATTCCAATTCTCAAAAGGAGGAATTGGGAGATAAAAAAAAATTGGATCAAAGTAGAAACAAATCCGAGCAGGGCAAACATTAGGTCCTGTAGCTTCATATCTGTCATTTTAAGCATGTGGTGGTTAGATGTGAGTTACAGGGGGTTTGGGCAGCCCCAATCCTACGACCTTGGTGATTGCAGCCCATATAACCCTCCCTGGGGCTAGCTGGCTTCACTCTTAGGTTGTAGCTTTCCTTGATAGACATCCCATGTTCCAGGCCTCTCCAACTTCCTGGGGTCTCCACTGCACCTTTGACTTCACACCCACAGCTTCATACACTGCCCTCCTTTTAACATCAGAATTCTGCCTTCTATGTGCCAGTCAATGAACATAACGTGGATGATGTCAAGATCTGCTGTTCACTGATCTCCCAGTGTCTGAATGGCTGAGCACAGTGAAATGAATCCTGGGGAACTGCTTTCCTAGAAGGCCTTTCTCTGGTATGGATCCTAGAGACTCTCTTCTCAAAAGAGAGTTTTATCCTTGAGTTTGCAATACAGGGGTTTTTGCTGATTCCTGAGATATCCCCAAGATATCTTTCTTCCTGTCCATGTGCAAAGAACTTGTTTTCTTTTTAGTGGCCCTGATCTCTTTAGCAGCCATTTGACCCAACTTTAAACATGGTTTCTTCTAGACAAAAAATAAGTTTTCTCCAATTTCCTTTTTCTGCCTTTTTCTCCCTGATTTTCAGTATAAACATGCATAAAAGAAGCCACCATTATCCATGCCACAGACTAAATATTAGGCTTCTTTTTTTTTCTTTTTGAGACACAGTTTCACTATGCAGTTTAGGCTGGCCTTGAACTCACTTTGTACCCTAGACTGGCCTCGAACTCAAAGTGATCCTCCTGCCTCAGCCTCCCAAGTGCTGGGATTACAGGCATGCACCACTACACCTGGCATAGGATTCTTCAATTTCCTCTACCAGGGATCCTTAATCTCATTTACCTGCAAAGTCTCAGGACATGGGTAAAATATAGACAAATTTTACCAGAGCATAGTACCTATGGCCTCTCATCAAACTACCAAAGGAATCCTTGTTCCCAAATGAAACCTTGTTAGCTTGGCTTTATTGTTTGCATTTCTATCAACATTTTGGTCTTTTGAGATCTGACCAGAACCACTTAACAACTTCTACTGATAGGATGTTAGGGTTTTTCTATATTGCATCTCCACACCTTTCCAAAGTCCTCGCATAAATCAGTTCTAGAAGCTTCTAAACCTTATGACCAGGAGTAGTTACAGCCAGGATCCTGGTTCTCTAGTACCAATTTCCTGTATTAGTCAGCATTCCTGTCACTGAGACACAATATTCAACACACACAATTTCAAGGAAGACAGGTTCAGTTTAGCTCATGCTTTCCAGAGATTCATTGCACCATCAGGAGGCTTCAAGGCAGAAACTGAGCAGTAGGTGAGGCAGAGCAAAGATGTTTAATACACAGTGGCCAGGAAGCACACCAAAGAAAGAGTGCCGGTGTGGAAGGGCAAGGTACCAGACCCAGGCCCCCAGGATGATCCCACATGCAGACACAGCTGGGAATTTGCTCTACCAGTGCCCAGGGATGACCTAAAGCCATTCAAGTTGACACTAGACCCTAACTGCCACATCAACTCCACCTTTACTCTTAGAGGTTGTCTCCAGCTTTGGCTCTTGTGAACAGTACTTCTAAAATAATTCTTATAAATTTCATTTGCCATACACTCTATGCATTTCTGCTGAACAAATTATTTGGGGGGAAATGTTTACCTTCCAACTCCAGAGTTTAGTCCCAACGCATTCTTATTAATTGAGTAGCTTATCTTGATTTTTTGTTGTCTTAGTTACTTGCCTTCTTGCTGAGACAGAATATTCAACACCCAAAATTAAAGAATGAAAGGTTTGTTTAGCTCGTAGTTTGAAGAGGCTGTGGTCCATAATCAGCTGGCTCCAAGGCAGGATGGCATTCCAGGGGAGAAACAGTTCATGGTGCCCATAAGGTATCAAAACAACAAGGGATTTTAAAATTTTTCCGCCCCTTTTGTTTTATTCAGACTACTTAGGGTGGGTAGCACTCACCCCCTCACTCTCGTGAGCCTAGCTCATGAGCCTAGCATTGCACCATGAATCAATCCCAGCATCACACACTAAATCCAGCCACCTCTGAAAAAAACCCACCTATGAGGCTTTGGATGGACATTTAGACACAAGTCATAACATGTGTCTATCTCTAATGCCTTCTCTATATTATTGATAGAATACTTCCTGAAAGTCAGATCCAATTCTGTGATTTAGAATCCTACATCACATCAATCTTGCCTCCTTGTTCTGGGAACTAATTACAAACTGCTTTCATGGCCCACAGCACCTTCTGCAGTTTGGCATCTGCTTATTTCATTTTTCTCCTTGTCTTCTAAGCAAATCTTCTCTCCTTTCCTATACGTTCTCCTTTTACAAATGGTTTGTTTCCTCAATTATAAGTTCAGTCCTCTGTCAATCTTTGCCCATCTCCCTCCTCACTCCCTAATATGACTTTATCTGGGTAACTCCTACTTACTGAAGCCACAGCTCGCCATATCTGAGACAAAGGAAAAAGTTGAACTGTCAAATTCTGTGCATTTAGGAAATTGCAACATTTGACTGCAATATGGAAAATTCTGAGCATGTTGACAAAGCTACCCAGGTCCACTCTTCTCATGCTAGGATATAGAAACAATCCTTCTTTTTTGAGGCAGGGTCTTACCAAGTAATGCAGACTGGCCTTGAATTTACAGCTATCTTCTTGCCTCAGCCTCCTGAATGATGGGATTACGCACCCAGCTGTAACCAATGCTTATTGGTATCATTTGCACAAAGGGAGCCATTTCAGTCATCTTATTTATTTTCCTCTTATAGCTTTCATGACATTTTCTAGTGAGCTGTGTCCTATAAGTTCACAAATTAGAATGTTATCGTTGTGTCTGGATAGCCCCTCCAAGCCTCATGCGGTCACAGATGGGACTTTTTGGAGGTGGTTGAACCCAGAATGTATGATGCAGGGATTAAGGGTTTGTGATTATGAAATTAGTCCACTGACTGGATTGTTACCCACCCTAAACCAGGTAGGCTAGATATAATAATACAAAAGGGGCAGATAAAGCTACTATTCTTGCTTTTTGTGGCAGCTGTTTGTCTTCTGTGATGCTCCTCTGCCGTCCACCCTGCCTTGGAGCCAGATGATTAGGGTTGAAACCTCTCCAAACTCCGAGCCAAAATAAACCTTTCTTGCTTGAACTTTGCGAGCCAGGTATTTTGTCTCAGCAACAAGAAAAGTAAGCAGAACACCAACCAATGTTTTTGAAGTTTCCTGTGTCCTCCACTCAAGTGTTTCTGAGTTTTGTAACTTCTTATTTTCTTGCTGTCTGCAGCTCTCTCTATACTGAAATTCCATTACAATAATTGTACATATTTCATTCATTCTTGTGTGCTTGAAGGCTCATAGCAGCGTAGGATGGAAGCCATCCCTTCTTCTATTGTTCAGATACAACATCATCTGTGCCTTGCTGAGTTGTTTAAATATCTGCTCCTTTAAACTAAAGTCATTTGTTTACATAGTCTTCAAGCTGATGTGATGCTTTCTAGAGTTTCTTGAATGAATTTGATATATAGTTAAATTTGATTGATGGTTTCAGCATGGCAGGAAGAAAAAGAATGCATTTCTCATACAAACCTTGTCATAATAATTCAATTTTATGTTATCATCAAATAGAAGCCATGATATATGTCTTTGACCTTTCCAGAGATGTTTTATTTGTTCCCAGGCACATTTCCACTGACTTAGTTTTTCTGTTTCATTATCCTCCTCATCTTTCTTTTTTCTGTCATTTACTCACTCTTCGCTTTTTTTAATCTTCTACTCATACCTCTTTTGCGTTTATATTCCCTTTTTGAGTTAAAAGATACATTCTATTTCCCTAGATTTGTCACCTCATTAAGAGAATCTTAAGAAATCAAATTTTCCTTGTTTTTGAATTTGAAATTGAAGGGGCTGGGGATATAGCTCAGTGGAATAAGCAC
>PVLD010019225.1:0-36978 GCA_004027595.1 Dinomys branickii | reverse complement strand
AGGTCCCGGCATTCACGCTCGCCAAGTCTGTCTCGAGCTGGTGGTGTTTATCAAGGAGGCTCGCTCCCTTGCTGCTCACCTGGTCGCCATCTTCCCCCAGCTCCCTCAATTCTCTTTAAAATAAAAATAAAAAAAAAATAAAATATGGTCCATCATTTTACTAGACAATTATTACAGAATGAAAAACTTAGTACTATAGCAAAGAAGGCTTTTCAATTTATTTGATTTTTAATTACAGATCATTAACAATTTTAAAATTAACTCAGATTATTGAACTGTTTTTATTTTAGTGCTTGGCATTGACTTCAGAGTCTTGTGCACGCCAAGTGGACACTACCATGCAGAGAAGGCCTAATCTTAATTATTTAAATTATCAGTTCTATATCAGTGGTTTCATCATTTCCTTAAATGATTCTAATTTCAAATACTATTTTTAACTGCATAAAGTAAATAAATGAAAATAATTGATATTTTAAAATTTCTTTGTCAATATATATCAATTTTATCCCTGAGATATATGAATACAAATAACTAATAAAATTCATATATTCTATTGTAACTAAGTTATTGTAATTTTCAATCTCCAAGCAACAGATATGAAGTCGGTTCATGAAATAATAATTAAGTTTCTTCAATTTTATTTTGACTTTATCATTGTCCTGCAATACCCTGAAAGAATGCTAACTTTTTATGTCTATATTGTGTTCATTTGGAATGTAAGAATAATGTTCAGGGTGAGTTTCATGTCAAGAGTCAGGAAATACATTTCCTTGCACACTCTGGTCTGTGAGAGGTCTTAAGGGCCCTTGCAGCAAACAAGATGTAAACGGACGCCTTTGTCATCCAGAAGGTCATCTCATCTTGTCTATTCAGCTTGTATAAATTAATGAATGTCAAGCTGAGCAGATTCTCTCTTCTGTATGACTACAAAATGTGATGATTGACACTTTAAATATCCAATATGCATTTTAGTTATTATGGCTTCCATGATCTTCTTAAAAGATTTTCAATTCAGATTCCTGAACTGGGGAATAATCTAGTCATGACCGAGTCCTGTCCTTTTGTTCCATCTGTGCTGCTTTCTTTTTGTCTCTTTTATTGTACCATGACACAACTGGACTCACCTAATTGCAGTAGTTGGAAGATTAAAGTGAATATAATTTCATAAGCTTTCAAGCAGCATAAAATGTAATTTTATATGAAGGGCTCAATAAGCAATTTGAACTTTACAAATGAAGTCCAAAGCACATTTTGACTGCCCTCAAATATTGTATGCTGTAGAAAGCAATATACTATTAGACTAAGGTTTTAGAACTATTTATCAGGTTTGCAAAGGCTAAACTATGTTTTCCAGCTGTATGTTGAAATTTGGCTGCTGAATTCCGGTTTATAGGCACTCACATGATCTGTCTCCAGTCTTACTAGAAATCCTGGGAAGGTACCATTGTAGTCATTTTAGCTGAAGATGTGGATTGTGGTGGTCCCGGGTACTGTGTTATTAAATCTTGACTGTTGTTGTAAAGATAGTGATCTTTTCAAAAAGAAAATTAAGAAAAATGTACTTAGGGAAATGGATGAGTGGAAATCAGACTTCTCTTTCTGAAATGTTAATGTGAATACTGAAATTCAGGTGGCTGCTGCAGTACAGGTAGCAGCTGACAAAAACATACCCTTCACTCTCTTCACATTGACACTATACCTATAACTTAATCTACCACTAAAATAATCTGGATGAAACTTAAAAATTTTATGTTGTATGGTATTACCTTGTACTTAACAGTACATAGCTTCAAAACTTACCTTGGTATTTTTTAAAAAAAATTTATGTGTAAGTCATTTTCCTGTATCAAACTTCTGTTGTCAAACATGTCCCTCACTTGGGGTAGATGAGAAAATATAAATATGTTGGAATCTTTTGCTTTAAAAGCCATGAATGTTACTGAGTTATTTTTATGTGGAATGTTTGTCTATATATTATCTGCACAGATTTTTTTAAAAATCACATTCTTTATGCCAACATCTTAAGTAGCTATGTCCTGAGACACCCAAGGGATTCAAATGACAATTTGTGCTAAAGTGAAGGACAGATTGTTATTGGTGAATATGTATAAAGCTTCTGCACAATCACAGCTGAAGCATCCTTCATTAGAAACATGCCTCAAGTGACCTAAGTTCTCTCTCTCAACTATCAAAGAGAAGACCACGGCCTTTAGTGCCAAGGACACATGTGTTTAAGACCAAATTGATGCTGTTCCTAATAAATATCAGTGACCTCAGAAAATAAAAGTGTCAGTGTACAAAGGAAATAGATTTCCTTTAATTGTAGAAGAGTAAACCTTATCAATCAATGTTAGTTTAAGTGACATATGACATCACCCTTTCACCTCAACTACTACAGATCTCAAAAAACACACAATAGGGCACACACCAAGACATCAATTCTTAAACACCTATGAATGTAAATTTTTATTTGAACTGATAAAGTTGGTTGGGAAGCTGATAAAGAACCTGTAGATCTTCTTTATCTGTTTACCTTAAAGCTAGGATTTATTATATAAAATTCATCATTGATGCCTCTCATTATATATTTCTGCAATTCCCTCTCAAAGATGAAGAGGCTTTCTCAGAAAAAAGCAAAGTGAACCAAGAGTTAAGAGGAAAGAAACACATAAAAAGAAAATCTGATCACATCTCTAGCTCTCACATTACATTACTTTCCTTCTTCTATCATTTCTACTGCTCAATTCTAGTGATGCCCCAGAATACCCAAGTGGAAAATGGTATCATCTCTTTCCAAAATTGTCTATATGGTTTTTTTTTCTCTCAATCTTCTCCATTTTCTTTCATTTATCCTCTATAGCTTTTGTCTACAAGAGTGAATCTCTGGACTGAAATGAAATCATTTTCTTTTCTGAGGAAGCTGAGGTGATGAAATAAACTGGGGGTCTTCACGACAACCTCCTACAAAGAACAGATCCATAGCGATGGAGAGAAAAGACACAAAAACTTATGTATTCAAAATGTGGCAAGACAGGATGCATGGTCAAAAGATAATTAATAGTTCCTAAGAATGTAGGAGCAAGCCTGAAATATAAATTCTCATGATTTTATTTTAGTTTGAAAACATTAGTTAAAATTTAATATTTGTCTCTTGGAATACAACAGGAAGTTAGATATGAAAGTACTAAATTGTTCCCCAAGTTATTAAATCTATTCCACAATGGGCATAACAGTCCATTGTTGTGTCAACTTGAGTGTGAAGTGCCCACCTGCTTGGTTCAGCATAGTTCTGGGGATGACTGAATGGATTTTCTAAAGATAGAAGACCCACCCTGGGTATGAACAGCATTTGTCCAAGGTCTTGTAGCCTAAATGGGATAAAAAGGGCACAAAAGAAGGAAGTGAAGTTTCTTTCTTCAGAGAAGCTCCAGACTTTGCCATAGTTTCCAGCTCAGATTATTGATCCTCCCAGCTCATACTCTCCTTCCTTCATTCAATGTAGACCTTTCTGCTACCAATGGGGCCTGGCATTGAGCTCCAGGCTCTCCATCTTCAAATGTATCAGTTGTATCTCTGGCATGCAGATAGCCATTTCACGTTCTTCTACACCTGACCCCACCTATAGGTGGCCATTGTAATCCTACCTTGTATATCATGTATATGTGGTATTATAATACATCTGTCAATTAGTGATTCCTGATGAATACAATAGGTTTTGCAATGTAGAGAATACATCTGTGACTCTGTGGATGACATAACTGCAGCATATTTTATCAGATGGACCCTGTTTTAGAATGCTGCAGCCATGTCACGTAAAGTTTAATTACCCTCTGCATAGCTGAATAAGATAGTATCATCAAAACATTAGTCCAAACTTCTGCCAGATTGATTTAGATTTCACACTTTGTACTTACCACTTTGGCTGAAAAGAGAATGAAGTTGTGGGGGAGCTATTTTCTGCTTAAAGGTGTTTATCCTTTCCTTCTAGGAAATCTCCAAGATTTCACATTTCTTTCAGATTGTTGAGGGCTGCCACAGTCAGTGTTACAATGCACATTTCACATGACAAGCATAGGAGACTCTCTTGAGGTCTCTGACAGAAATCAGTGTGTTCAAAATGCTTCTAGCTCAAAAGCAGGAGTAGTCTATATATCTATGGAGTACCAAGAGCTGTTGGAAGAAATGAGTTTGAGAGAAAAATGCTAACCACATACTACTTAGCTTCTATTTAAGGAATCATTTGAGGAGGATATATTAAAAGGTCATTAAATATGTAGGAAGTTATCAGGATCCAAGTTTTCGAGGTATTCTATTTGTTTTTCTGTGGTTCTTGCCATAGTCCTACATTGTTATCCAAGGTGGCTTGATCTTTCAAGAAGTGTCATAAGAGGGCAACATTTTCTCAAATGACAGACTCTTTGAAGATAAAGAATTTCTGGTTACATAATTGAATGTCTACAAGAAAAAAGCATTCTGATATGCAAGTATGTTGATTAATGTTAGACTTATCATTTCATATATGATTAAGAATGTTAGGGTTTTAAGAGCAGACTAGCATTTTTCTTTATTAACATTAATACTTAAAAGAATGATGGAGTTGGGAATATGTGCCAGAAGGAAGAACAGTAAGTAAAATAATTATGTAACTTTATAATTTATCATTCTTATTTAGTCAAAATCTGTATAATTATTTAAGAAATACATGGACATTTCTTTGACATTGCTTAGAACTTTACACACTTCCATTTCCAGGGACAACCTTTTGCTTTATTCCCACTGACTCTGTGCATGGATTCTTGTATATGTAACCACTAATAAGTAAATATATATATATATAATATATATATATATATAAATATATATATATTTACACATATAAATACATGTAGAGATATACACATATGACTACAATCATGAAATTAAAGTATATACTTTATGATTGTTTTCCTAAATGCACATTTGATGTATCATAATTCTGTTAACTCTTTCCAAATAATTTTAATTCAGGGCATATTTTTTAATATGAGTAAGAACTATATTTAAACCTTGAGCAAAATAAACTTCTTGATGTATAACAAGCCAGTGTTATTTTACATTCATTTGTATCTGAGAAATAAGCACACGTCTTTATAAATAGTAGATAGCTATGGGTCTGGAAATTTTTGAAAAAAATAGAGAGAACTTCTTCAAAAGTGCTCCCCAAGTATCCGACGTAGTTTATGAAGTGCCATCCTTAATAATTCATAGCTTTAATCTGAGGCATTTATTCCAGGGCTTGCTATTAACATGAAATCACCGCTGGAAGGCCAGCATCGGAAGCTGTTTATCATCTTAGCCTTCTTTCATCTGTCAGAATACTTTGCTCTGAAATGCAAAAAAAATGTGATTATGAGGGAATGGAAATGTGGGGTCAGGTCAGGTTTTCCGGGAAAGAAAGAATTACAGCTCAGGTGCCCCTTGTGACTGCGTAATTTGCCGAAAATCCTACTTTGATTTTGGATTCCACTGCAGAGATGAGGCCAACAACAAATAGCTGTTCGTACCAAGATTCCCTTAGAACTAACTGCTCTTATACTAGGAGACCAGAAATGACCACTGAGTCAGTCTGCGTTATCATTCCAAAACTCATACAGAGCTGAATCAAGATAAATGTCATATATTATAATGCACAAGATATCATACAGTGAAATATTTTCCCCCTAAAGTATTTCCGTTGCAATTGGCTGCAAGCCTCAAAAAAGCCTCAAGAAACATCAGTCACGATGCCAGTGAATGGTTCCTGGAAGTACATGCATAAGAAAAGGTATGACTGTTACAGGCTATTTGCAGAGTCAGCAAAGTGTGGCAACTTTATAGCATCTTCAAAGGGATTAAAGTCATCCATTAGTCTGCTGGAGAAGAACTCCAGTCACCCAGGAAGATCAGTATTGGCAATGCACGTTTGAAGCTGGTCATCAAACCGTACTAACTTGGCAGCATCCTGTTAAAGGATGTACTTACCAACTAGGAATTAAGAAGCTGCCGTGAATCTACCATGCATTTTATTAAGATCCTAGAAAGGTGTGTGTGTTAGGCATCAAGACTGTAGTTACCCTCTGATGGAATCTTGTACTCCATTATGATTTTCAAATGCATGACATCAGAAGTACCCCAGAAATATTTTTTAGTACTAATCGTATTTGTCTCCAGTAAGTAGACTGCAGATTATGGAAAAATGAGACAATTGTATCATCATTTTGTTTACTGTCAATAATGACTACGTTGATTTTCCTGCATAGCCAGTTCTACTACATACTCTAATTTGGGTATGGTTTTAGTGGGTTTGAGCCTATTGCTCAGTTTTCATTTATCTTATAAACATCTCATTGTGTTTCTGTTAACTGATTGGCCAACTGATTAACCTACTTTGTATACAGTGTAAGGCTGATGGAATAAGTGAAGTACATAAAACCCTGCTCACATTTCCGGAGTCATGCAACAGTGCCAAGGTTTCTTTTGCAGCACTAAACACAGGCTTTCATCTGGAACACCCCTTGTACAGTAACTCTGAGTGCCTGATGCTCCTTTAAGAAGAAGACAATATTGCAAGTGTGAATCAGTTTCTAAGACATACATGTGTTATCCCTGAAGCTATTTTAGATTCTTTCGGTTTTTTAAGAACTCCTTCAGGAAAATCTGTGAATAGCCCATGATCCAGTGAAAGTCTATTAAAGTAAATGACATGTTTGCTGTTAGCCTCAGACATTCCCGCCATGTGGATTGCAGGAAAGTCACTTCTTGTGACAGTTCCAGGCGGGCCCCCCTGTTTTCCAATTATACCATATTCATCATTTGTCACCCTCCCAGAGTGCCAGCCAGTAAATGACAGAAGTTCCCCCAGATTTAACTTGGCTCTCCAACTGTCATCTGCTCAAACTCTTTCACATCAGTGCTTCAGTGACATAGCCATGACCTGGCTTCAGATATTGCATACAACCCAATAAGCATGTGATATTCCTTCAGTGCATAGGACACCTCCATGCTTTGATGACACCTGCCCTGATGCTCCAGTGTCTGCAATAGGTCATATTCTTTGACACAAAGAACCTTGTACAGTAAATTAATTGGGATCAACGTGAAGCCCTAACAAATGCAAATATAGGCATGAACCTCATATAGGGGTCACACACTACTGTAGCTCTGAGTTGTAACTTTAATTTTGCTGTGTCATCATCTGGCTCCTCTCAGGAATACACAGCAAATGTGCATAACCAAAAACTTTACAAATAAAATTCATGTTTCAGTCACAACCTAGGCTATCTACATAGTCACTGCATGAAAAAATAAATGAAGATAGAAGAGAATATACAGACATGAGTCCTGGAGAGAACCTCAGTTGAATTTGATACTGATACGTTTTGTGCACACAGAAAACATGTTGACTTTTTAAGCCAATGAACAAGGCATTTCTGCTTGTTACACCATTTGTAATAACACGATTGCTTCTCTCAAGTGGGTTTTGTGATAACAGCATGAAATTCATTTCATTAAGTTAAAGTGTGCTGGCATTAATTGTAATGGCTGATGGCATCTTTAATTTGAGAGGCCTACGGAGTTAGTTTTATGGGGCATTTTCCTTAGCAACCAAAACAAGCCTGTAGAATATTAGTGGGATATTGCTTTCCTTGGGCAAGAATCCATCCCTTTGGCCTAGTAGATGCTTTATAGGCTATAAAAGTATTAAGCAAAATGTAGCACCCTTGCCACTTCCTCTCAGGAAGAAACTATATTGTCACCAGTTGTGCAAAAGCATCTTTCAGAATTTTAGTGGTAATTAAATTAGTGCTAGAACAGAAGGTGCTGGGAGCAGATTCACCTGAACAAATTTTTACATAAACAGATATAACATAAATTAAAAATAAGAAAACTTGTTTTCTGCACTTCTGCCTTATTAGAATAAAGGAAAAAGAGCATTCTAGCCCTTGTATCCACGAGAATTTTTAACAAGGTATTAAAATCAATATTCTTAGGTGAGTAGCGGTTTTGAAACTCTCCAACTCTTGCAGCAGTGGGCCCGGGTATGTGAGTCAGTACCTTGTGCACTGAGGTGCTCAGGGGAAGTCTATGGAGAGAGTGTGAAACAGCACACTGCAGTGGTATATTCATGTGATGTGTCTGCCGTGTTCACTCGAGAACGTTCTAAGCAACGGAGATTTTTACTTGGCAAAGAAGTGTACAATATGAGGTGAGGGCTGCACTCTTATTTTATTGAGCTTCATGGCTGTTTCAGCTACCTTGTTGTGATAGTTAACTGACTGTCAACCTGAGTAAGAAATGCCCAACTAGATTGGCTCAGCAGAGTTCTGGGTGTTGAAGACCCACCCTAGGGAGGACTATCGTCAGAATGCTATGAAAGGGAAACAAAGAAGGGAGGATCGCTTCTGTTTCTTCTGAGGAGGTCCAGTCTTTGCCTCACCTTGAACATTGTCTCCTGACTACTAGCACAAACTCCTCAGCCTCTAGCACAGACCCTTCAGCCTTCGGGTGCAGAGCCCTGGGCCTCCTGACACAGACTTACCCAGGACTCTACACTGCGCTCCAGGCCTTCGACTGGAACCTTTGACTGGAGCCTCTGGATCCCCGACTCTGAGGGTGGCCAATGTGAGCCAATTTTGTAAATTCTTGCATATTTGTACATGTTGCTTTAAATCTGTTTCTTGAGGAACACTGCCTAATACACTTGTTCTTTATTTCAAAAGGAAGGAAAGGAGAAAGGAAGGAAGGCAGGAAGGGAAAAAGAACTAAGTAGACTATTTTTTTCTGTTAGTAGAATAGTTATTGAGCCTTTAAGACCATCTTCAGCAACAATTATTTATTTATTTTTAATTTTAGAGAATAAAAATAAGAAAAAATAAAAATGATACAGAATTTCAAAACAAGATGAAAAGAAATTAACAATGGTAGTTATATTGTGTATAAGCCTTTAATTAGTCAGAACTGCTCTTTCTGCCAAGACCCCACAAATACCCTTTGAAAAGCAGTATATCATAAAAGGAACTAGTAGTATATGAAATTGTGGATGATTAGATGGAAAGATGACAAACTATGTGTATATGTGTTGGAGGAAATTTATATAGAATTTAGAGATTATTTTTTATTTTATATTTTGTCACAGGTTTCAAATAGTCTAATAGATTAACAAAAAAATCTATGTAACTCACTTTGTATCAGAACATATAGGTGGGAAATAGTTATAATTCTTTTTTGTAGGATTTTTAACATACAATGTATGTTTACATTTGTTGATATATTTGGCTTTGACCTATGTATGTATATACATGTACATGCATATAGGTTTGCATATGCTGACATACTGAGATAAATGTACAGTAATATGGATGTTTTTACCTTTAATACAGATATGAAGATTCAGAGTAGTAAGAAATACTGAAAAATTATATTCTGAAGACAGAATATTGCACTTTAATCTGAGTTCCACTGTTTATTGGTTCTTTCTCTGTAGGTATGTAACTTCTTGTATTTAGCCTCAGTTGCATAATTTACTAAAGTGAATAGGAATAACTAAATGATTTTATTAAATTGTGGGCCAACCAATAAATATGGCTAAGAAAACGCTAATAGAAAAGCTTGGCTGACAAACCACCTGGCTACTTTGTTATCTTTGTCATTGATTGATTCATAAAACATAAACATTCATTTAACCACATAATTTACTTCTGAAATTTTTACCACCTGCTTTCCATGTATTGCTCTAAGGATAAAAAATTCAAAGGTGAACTAAACACTTCTCTCCTCTAAGGAGCTTTCATATCAAAGAGACCAGTCACTAAAAAGGAATAGTTTTATACTTATTTTCTGGGCTTTTTATACCCATTCCCATTTGGTGTACCCAGATGGAGCCTCAGATTTGCATTTAGAGCCACTGAACCCACTGAGAAGATCTGTAGGCAAGTCACATAGTGATAGGACATGTTTACTCTGCTCTGTTGAGATCTGATGATTTCATTAAGACACAAAGTGTTTTAGTCTTTAAATCTCAGGTCACACCATGCTCACAGATGAAGGTAGTCTCTTAATCCAATAAGCTTCTATATCCATGAGTGATAAAAATCAATTTCAATACATATCCTGATTATTTAAAATATATTTTTAATTTAAGCATAGTTTTATTAAGGCTACTTAACAGAAAACGGAAAATCATTACTTTGATGGAGATAGAAGTCAGGATAACTCATGACTTCTCAACAATAATAAAATTTAAGTAACTTCACTTTGAATGCATAGCCAAAAATGCACACAGCCAGCCACCCAGAAGTTAACAAAATAGAGTAATGTATGCTCTTCACTCACTGCTCAATACATACAGAATATATAATCCTGGCCTAGTAAAATTTTCATCCTAGAAGTTTATGTAACTTATTTTTACTAATACTCATAAGTAATTAAGAGAAATAAAGCTATTGAAATATCCAAGTTATCCCGTAATACTTCAGGCAGTTCTGTTCCAAATCCATAAACCTGTAGCCTACTTATCCCTTTTTTAGTTTCTTAGTTCCTCTCTGCTCTAGCAAAATCAGATATGACATGGCAGACATCACTTATATGTATTAAGATAATTTCCTTTCCTTGACATGTGTCAGAGGTAGCTTGCAAAGTAATAAATTAAATTATCACATCTATTACTTGTTTGCTCTCTTTAATTTGTATATTAGTCAAGACCAGCTTCCTCAAATGCATTTCTCAGAAATTGAATTTTTCTGTTGGAAAGAAAATAAGCCCTGTTGTTATATATCATTTTGTTTTCTGTACTTTTATGAGAATCTGATACAGAGTAACAGCCAGGATGTTCAGATATGATAACAAAATATGTCATTTGGCCTCCTAATTTTTAATGAAACCGTCTCCAAGCTGATGAACCCTGACAGCCTGAAGTAGGGTGGTGTTTTCCCTCACATTACAAGTTATGGTTTTGAAAGACTGGCTTAAAGGAGATAGTTGAATTCTTCCTATGTGCGTTACTGGTCAATAGATGGACATATGTGATTTCATTACAGCCTCACAGTCCAACTACTTAAGCTTTCTGAAGGTTTGGTTTGGGGTGAGGAGGGAGAAGAAAGCTTTTCTACTCAAACTAATTACATATTAGGAGACTTTTGTGACACTGTGGAAATTACTCTTCAGTATTCTCAATAAACATGTTTAAAATTGATGTTAAAAGTTCAATTTCTAGTCCCACTTTCATGAAACATATCTCTACATATTAGCAACTGCTTCTGAAAGGAGCAAGTTTGTTGCTGTTAAAAAGTACTTAGACATTTCAAAATCTGTTTCGTTCTTTACTATTTGCTGCTTAGCTCTGCTGTCTTGGAGAGACCAAAGTAAGAGAAGGCTAGCAGAGCTGTTTAGAAAGGGGACATTTTCACCCAAGAAAACAAAGGGCTGTGTGTGTGTGTGTGTGTGTGTGTGTGTGAGAGAGAGAGAGAGAGAGAGAGAGGGGGAGAGTCAGAGAGGGGAAAGAGAGGGGAAAGAGAACATAGGTGCACACGTATGTGTGTATTCATGTTTGTACATGTAAGTCTTGCAGTATAACATATAAAACACTCTAATGTGGTGGTCTCACAGGTATCTATCCCTTTCTACCTTCCCTGTGGAGTATATTAATTTAAATAAAAGGTTACCTTTTAACTTTTACCTTACTTTCCTGCTTCTGCAATAAAACATGTTCTCTTCGAAGATGAAATTCTCTTTAAACCCTAACAATAGCTATAACATATTACTGTGTAATTCATTTAACATTGAAAGAAAAACTACTGTAAAATGATTATTGAGAGTTACTGCATAGGTTAAAATAATTGGTTAATTAGTTTCAGCTGGATTGTACTTTACTGAGTGAAGTAGTGTTTAATAATTTCCTTGTATATTTAGCTTTTGCAAACTCACACTAATAATGTTTTATAATGAATTTGCCACATGAAGTTTCTGTCTATGTCATTTTTCTGGATATATTCTTATTGGAAGATATTTTACGAGTAGGTCAAACAATAACTGACTGTAAATGAACAGACAAAAATATTAAACAAAACATACAGCTAGGCCAGTTAAAATACCAGAAGAAATTATTTTAACTTTGTAGGAGTCCTTAAAATAATGATACTCCAAAAATAAAGAAAAATTCAAATTAGAAACCAGATTACTATACTCTGTAGATAATGTACTGCTAATCACAGAGAGTGACATTCTTCATTCCTAGCACGGTGGAGGGAGGAGGAGGGAGACCTCCCTCTTCTTCCATAGAGATTTGGGGTCCCTACAAGAGGAAATGAGGAAGTCAGCTAATGTCACAGTATGAAGAATACATAGTTTATGCAACAGGTGGAGATGTTACACGATCAATATAAATTATATATTATAGAATTCAAGAAACTGGCTTCCCAAGCATATAAAAAGGTGCAGATGCAATGATTCTTGAGCCTTTATTCTACTAATGAAGTTCACCAATACCTGAATACACACAAAGGTCTAAAGACCTAATAACAGTGAACAAAATTTTAACCTTGTTGATAAATCAATTCTTTTCATTAAAGAGACATGAAATTTGGCTCATTTAATGCAGTCCCTGATGTATGAAGTAGAAGAGTTACGGAAGCCTCCTTTACTGGTGAGAATGTTGCTGCCTTTCAATAAAAAGTAAGATCGTTAAACACCATACATTATTATAGGAAGAAATTATTCAGTTCTTCAGCAACTTGAAAGATATTTAAGGACCACTGTAGAGATTTCTGCAGCCATAGCAAAGGTTCATGGGGTAAGAGCCATTAGACTTTTCTCACCCATGTTCAAGCTGTGTTTTCCCCGGATTCAGTTGCCTCCACATATACAAATCTAGAGGACTGTTAGGCACAGTGATAAAGGGAGGAGCTGCAGCAGGGCTCCAGCCACCTGTGATAAAGGGTTTTGAAAGAAAGACACATTGAAATAAAGGGCTGAGGGTTTAGCTCAGTGGCACGGTGCCCGCCTGGCGAGTGGGAGGTCCGGAGTGTGAGCCCAGTACCCCCCACAGTGCACTTACAGCTATTTCATGATAGACGGAGCCCACATGGATGTCAGCACCGCCTTGAATTAATCAGCGTTGATAACACAGTTGAGTACAAAGTCTTTGCGTGTACAGATACCTGATGTAGTTAATCTTTACCCTCTGAGATGAGCAAAAGTGTTGGGCAAAGCATTTACCCTCTGCTGTAAGTGTGGTTTTCAACTTTAACTGAAGGTTTTCATCTCTGGATGAAAGATTTTATTTAAGAATAATTTTAGTATTGCCATAGAATAACTGGTTGTTACATACAGTGTTAGGGTATACCTCAAGGGGAGCATTTGCCTGCAGTCCCAAGGCCCTGGGCATGATCTCTAGTGGAAAGAAAATAAAGAAAGATATTTTTTGAGATCTCAAATGTAATATGGACAAAATAAAGCCTTGTTCCTTGAAGGTCCAACATTTTGAAACCTCTATACAACTTAATAAAGGATATCACCATATATTGTTCAAATCAATTTTTCTATTTATCATATCCAAATGATCAAACTCATAAGCTAGACAGCATTTTCACTGCCAATTTTCTATCCACACTTTATCCAAGTTTGCCCATTTCCATTGTTAAGTGGTTAAGCTGTTCTCAAGCCATCATTATTCTTCTTTACTAAGACTGCTGTAATAGTTCCCTAAATAATAACTAATTCCTATGGACAATAGTTCCCGCTAAATAATTAGAGTGGTCTTTTAAAAATGTAAATCACACTATATCACTGCCTTCATTAAAATATTTAGGGTAAATACAATCTAAATTCTGTAATGAAAGAAATGAAAGTTCTTCAATAACCCTGTCTTCTCTGGGCACGTGGACTCCCATCCAGTCAGGCTTCAGCTTTCTCCCTTTCTTCAGAATGTAGTAGACATGTTCCTTCCATACCATTCTTTATTGGCATCTCCAAAGCCAAACTCTTTTACCAAATTTCTTAAAACTGACTCCTTGACATTTGGTTCTCTACTTAGATGAGCATTCAACTTGATTGTCCACTGAGTTGGAATTTTCAGCCAAAGTAGAAAGCACTTGAAACGTTAGAAATTTCCTCACAAGGGATATAATTATGTATTTCAAATATGTGTAACAAAAAATTTAAAATGAAAAAATATATGAAAAATAGATAAATTGAATATATATATCATATAAAGAATACTGCCTCATGATCAGGAAAATATTGATGCTATGTCATGAAAACACAAGTCAACTCACTGTGAATTAAAAAAAGCAGCTGCTTAGGAATGTGGAATCTGTTCTTAATTTGTGTGTCTTCTGAGATCTTACACACCCTACTACGTTTTTACATATTTAACCTATGGTACTTACATTTTATTCTATCAGTCCTCTTTCCCAAAACCCTGACTTTGTTCTTTAAATTGAATAATATTATTGACCAAACACACATTTAAGTAAACTAAGAAACACAATTTGAGGAAATCAGAATTTTTCAGTCGGTAATCTCATTTATAATGTTGTCTGGTTAATCTGCTTCTCTCACCCCTGTCCGTACAATCTGTAGGTGTTGGGGTCATCATCATCTCAGTAAGCTTCAGCAAACAACTCTTAATCTGCTGCAGCAAACTGGCAGCACTTAGGGAACTATACAGGGTGGGTAGACAGCCAAATAATGTACGTGTGAACCCACAGGGTACAGTGACTGCTCCTCTTTGTGCAGTTTGTGCTCTCAACTTCTAGGTGCTTGTCTGCATGCCTTCCAGCTAATGCAATTTCACCACGGTGTCCTAATAAAGCTCTCTACCAAGAGCAAACTGTCAAGAGATGATAGAAGCAAGACTAGGCCAGAAGACATCCGCTCAAAATAAAACTGTGCATCCTTCCCAAACAGGAACTGATCCTCCTCACAGCCATTAAACTGTGAAATATACGGCACAGATGACTCTAAAATGTAAGCACATATTCAGGACAGCTTTCAGAAGCACTAGGATAGTGTCTGTCATATTTTACCTAAAATTGAAATCAATGAGTCATATATCTATGCAGAAGGCATTTGTATATATGCAAAAGTTATAACTGACCTGAGAAAAATATGAACAATGTCACCAGTGTGGGGCTATTGACTTGAAACAAACCATTCATTTATATGGAAGAAACTAGTGACTCAAAGTGCACTTTGATTTTTAAAGGACAATTTCTAGAACTTACAATCATGTAGGAAACCTTGTCATCTCTCTGCAGCCCAGTAGCTCCAAAGTTCTGCCCAAGGTGAAATAAAAAAAAATGAAATTAGTGTAAATATTCATATTTTATATCATTCCTGAATATTTCAATATTAAATATTTCCAAATAATCAGTAACTTTATCTTGAATTGTTATCCATGTCATTTATGATTTTCTTGCAATCTGAAAAGGTCCAATGAAAGAGTATAATACTCTATTGTATATTAAAATGAAATATTTTCCATTCATCCATTTGATTTTCAATAGTGGAAAGAAAAGAATATATTTGTTTCATATTTTCAGAATTTCAAATATAAATTATACTTTTAAAACGTGTTACTATTTGTACTAATGTTTTTGATGATATTAATTTTCAGATAGCTTTAATAGAGCATTTGAGAAATATATTAGATTTTGCCCTTGAATGGCTAAAAATGTGTTAAAAGCTATTAAATTTTTCTTTTATTTTCTATCCCAATATAAATGCCTTTTTGGTAAACTGTCACTTCAGGAAGCAACTTATTTAACCTGGATAATCACACTTTTTCTCCAGACAGAAAATGTTGCTCTGTACTTCTAGTCTGCCTTTTGTGTTTTATATTTATGCCAATAAAAACAGATAGACTCCTGGGAGGCTGAAGCAGAAGAATCTCAGGGTAAAAGCTAAGCTGGCCAATATGAAATGACTACATCTCAAAAATATAGAAAAAAGAAAGCAAAACAAGAAAATTAGAGGCCACATATGCAAGCATGTACAGAAGAATTAAAAGATCTTAGGACGTAAATTTGTGCATTTCTTTTTTGTTCTATTTCTTTAGGATTTAAAGTTATCATGCTGTGCACATGTTCCAGTGAAGAATGTTGAATGATTTCATTAAATTTTGAATTTTAGAGGGGATTCTCTAAACACATACTGGGCTCGCCTTCAGATCTTCTAACTACTTATTTTAACTTGTTACCTAAACACAAGTTTTGAAAAATATCCAGTAGAACATTATAGACCTCAAGAGTACTTGTAATTGTCAATTTTACAGTCATATGATGCTAGGAAGAAAGATTATTTGACATGATTTCCAAAGGAAACTTTATATTTGTGAGTGCATGAACTGAAAATGTTCTAAATGAAGAAATAACATTGCCATTTGTTTTGTCTTTAACACTTTAGTTAAATACATTGTGACAGCAAATGGGAACATCTGCTAGAGAATCTATTTACATCCACATGCTCTGGACATACTGGCAGTGCAGACTGCTTTTCTGCCCAGACAAAATGAGAGATTTCTATCTGCCAAGTCAGTAGTAGCAGTAGCACAAATATCATTATTTGATTCTTGAGATTGTCCAAAAGTTTCCATCCTAAGCATCCAATCAAAAACAATTAACCATCCAATTAGTGAATATCCAATAGGGTCCATTTAACAAATTTAGAAAAATTCTAGAGTTAAATTTAAAAATATGGTGGTGATATAATGTGTGATATTGTATTTGCATTATAAAGAAATTTCTAAGTAATCTGTGATGGTGGATTCTAATTTTTGGCAAGGAACAAAAACCCTTTCTCCAATCAAGAAAAACCCTAAAATTAAACAAAAAGCAATTTAGTATATTGTAGTAAAGTTTGACACCTAAAAGCTACTCACACCTCGCCAAATCATTTGTTTTGCTGGATAGTCAACTCTGAAGGCTCTTCTAGGACACAAGCCTACAGCTTCCAACGTATATTCTAAAAACAATAGCCTACGCGTATTTAACAAAATGCCTGGATTTGAAAACGGGAACTATATAATTAGCAAGATTTCCTAGCGACTCTAATGCGCAGTTGAGTTTGAGAAACAACCTAGTATTCGCTCCGTTTCCAACATACAAACCCCCTCTATCACACCCCTAACAGAAATTCTCCTCACCTCAAATTGAACTTGCCGTAGGTAACTGTAAAAAAATTTTCCTGAACACTGAGTTTCATTCTCAGAGTCTATGTGTAGCTCCACTTTGTGTTTCCTGAGTGTTTCGCGTCAGTGATGTTGTAACTAGAATCGTGAATGTCGCCCCAAACCCTCAAGTGTTCAAAAGTGGAGCATTCGGAGGGCCGTTGGGTGTTAGGGGCGCTGCTCTCGCAGCAGCATCTTTCACTTAGTGAGTCAGGACAGCCGGCGAGCCTGCTGCGAGGGGTCGGGATCTGATTAGGGCGAGTTCCTGGGGATGTGACCTGGAAGGGTATATTTGCTCCTCCTCTTCCATTTTCTCTGTTTCTTTGTTGCTGTGATGCGAGCAGCTCTCTTCCTTAGCAGATTTTCCCCCTATGCTGTACCTGCATTTGAGTGGCCAACAAGAGACTGCAACTACAAAAATTGTGAGCCCAGCTAAACTTGTTCTCCTCTAAGTGGCGAGTGTCTAGCACTCTATCTCAATGACGGGAAAGTAACTAAAGCACACTACAAGAGGAAACTGTTAAACACAAAACTGTTACATTACACAGTGCTCCTAGAAGCCCTTTGAGTACACAGAGGCACATTGGCCAGTGTAAATACAAAAATATTGTTATTCCAAATCTACTGGCTTTCAAATCATCAAACATTTCAAAATGGAAGATTTGTGGGTGTTTTATATACAACTGATCGATGAGGGGTATTTACATGAACATATGCAAGTTTCTTAAACTAGTTTTTTAAAAGTACTGTAACTTGAGAATGTGTTGAAGAAAGCCCGAAAACAATAATTTCAGGTGAAATTCTACTTGATAAAGCGCTAAGTAGATAAAGTAATAAGCATAGGTGTGATTAATGAGGAAGAGGGTATAATAAGTGGATTCATTAGCGCTGCGTACACCACCAAGGCTGTGATGTGTATTCGGCAGGAGTCAAATTACGCTGGTTTCGGGTGGGGCAAAAACTTAAAAAGTGATAAACGGATATGTTTTGTGATATTTATTCTGTAAGTTCTAGCTATGGAAAGACTTTTCTGGGATTTTTAGGTATCTAAGGAAAAGGTTACTCATGTCATTGTGGCCAGGAAGCAAAAAAAGAAAGTTAAAAATTTAAAGGTTCTGGGATCTCAATAACCATTTTAAGGGGTGGATTGTTACATTTCAGATTTTAAATGTCATCTAAAGACTCATAATCTAAAGGCCATGTCACCAGGCTTCTTCAGTCTTAGAGAGTGGTGTACATAGTGGAAGGAATGTCATTGGGGGGTTGCCCTGGAAGGGTACATTGGGTGTTTCCCAGCCCAGCATTAGGTGACTCTCTTTGTTTAGCCACATGATTCTGACTATGATATTTTGCTTCCATATAGGCCCAAAGTATGGGGTCAGTAAACCAGACTGAAACCTCTGAAAGCATTAGCCACAATAAATCTTTCCTCCCTTTATGTTAATTACCTCAGCTATCACAGTGATGAAAAGCTAACTAAGATAGAAGAAAGATAAAATAACAGATTACTTTACAATGTAAGTACTGCAAGTTCAGGTGGAAAAGATCTATTTGCTCACTGATAGTGAATCCTAATCAAATGGAATAATTCCTGGAGAATTGAAGGTGCATAGAAATATTTTTATGTGAAAGTGTATTAATGAGTTAAAATTTTGTTTTAGATTCTAATTTATTTAGTATATGCATATGAGTTTCCTATGAACATGTATTGCAGATTTTAAAAAAAGAAACACCTCTCCCTCTGTCACAGATGACTGAAGAACTAGAATATGGCCCACATGACCTCATTATGTAATTAATAAACATTTTTCAAGAAACTGTTATATGCACAAACTATTCGGATGCTTGGTTAAAGGGAGAATATTTTCATGTAGACTCTACTCTCAAAGAGTTATGGTGTTCTTTTGGAGTATGTAGTCCAGTAAAAAGGGAATTATATTTTAAGAAGTATTTTAAAATTACATGTGAAAGTGATGGCTTATTTGTGATTTATTCCAATTATTGACAGAATGACAAATTGATCCTTAGCATGCGAGGTGTTATTTTCACTTTTCTCCTATTAATTTACTTTTTACTTCCAACTCCTGCAGTCAGGAAGGTCTCTGGTATTTGCAATAATCTAATGTTCTTAAAATATTTATAGTTCAAGATGAATTGTCAGAAACACTCACAAAATATCAAGAAACCACCCATTCATTGACCAGTAGATTAACCAATGAAACATGAAGCCAGCGCTGAAATGATGTGCTTCTTCACATTAGTGTAACATATGGCATTCTTTTCATATCCCAGGCCTTGTTTCACCTGTGTATATATGCATTGATGTTAGAGCTTTTGTTATACCACGTTTTGAACAGTAAATAAGTTCACACTTAGGACATGTGGCTCTCAAAAGGTTCTTTAACAATACTCCAATCCAAAGGGCTAAATTGTTTTGATCGTATTTTTGCACCCATTCACCACATGTCTGTCTGCCCTCACTTCAAAACTCTGACAAAAAAGACTTCCAGAAATACCTGCATGTAAGGCAGAGACCATAGTGTAATATTTGGGAAATGCTGGAGCAAGTTGATGAGGATAATGTGAATTCATTTTGCACATGTTGTGATACCTGCAGGAATATATGAGGAGATAGCCCCTAGATATGAGTATCATGAAGTTCCTTACTAGTATCTGCTACACTGGACATAACTACTAAGATATCAATGGCAGGTAGTGGCAACTGAGATTGTGAAATTGCCTAGAAGAATAGAGGCGTTTAAGAAAAGCATTAGTTCAGAGCCCAGGAGCAAAAACATTAAAGAGCAATCAAAATCTAAATAAAATATTGTACCTATTTATGCTTCATTCATATAGCTATTTTATACTAAAAGCACCTTTAGTTTCTCTTTTAACTATTTCAACTGATTATGATCTTACTCCTTTTTACTAATATTTACTCACATATTTTATTTACGCTTTCACAACAGCATTCATTCTAGTTTTGCTTGTTTGCTCATTTGTTTGAGACAAGGTATCTCTTTGTATTTCAAGCTGATGTGGAACTCATTATGTAGCCCGGCTTGCCTCAAACTCACAATAATCCTTCTTCCTTTGCTCTCCAGTGCTGGGACTACAAGCAAGAGCCACCTTCTACACGCCTACCCTCTAGTTATTTCTTCGGTGTTCATTCTACATGGAAGTTTACTCCTCACAGAAAATTTACTAATGGAGCACCAAAGTTGTGTTATGTAAACTTCCCTGCCTGTTCATCTATCCCTTGCTTTGATTAGAAATACAGAAGAGAATGTGGAGGTAGTGCATGTTGGAAAAATATAGGAAATAACAGGTAAATCATGTAAATAGAAACAGTAAAACTGAACAATATTAAATTCATTTAATGAAATCTTTCAAGTCTGGGCTATAATTTTTAAAAATTTCCATCCTTATCATGGTAATATACACTCATAATCCTACCCCCCTGGAGGCTGATATGAGAAGATTTCTGCAGTTTGAGGCCAATCTGAGTTACATAGCAAATTCAAGACCACTCTCAATTACATAATGTGATACTATCTTAAGAAAATAAACTTTGCATATTCAGTGAAAGTATACACTGACTGCCCACAGTGTCCATGACAAACTTAAAAAAAATTCAGAGTATAACTTTAAAAAGAATTTCTTCATTTAAAAGTATTTTATACAGTCACATCCAGTAACACTATAGTACTCACCATTATGTGATACTCTATTATTTATGGGAATTTAATCTACTTACCAAAGAAGCAGAGTATTATTTTCTTCTCAAGAATTCAATTTTCCAACCACCTGAAATATTCTACAACTTTAAATACTGCCCAGATCTGTTTGCTCCATAGTTAAAGCAATTTCCTATATGAGGTGCCAGTGTTAATTTCCATTTAATAGTATACTTAGGGAACATGGATCCATTTTTCCGTTAACCTACCAGTCCAGAGAATGGTACAAATACAGTAGATCTGGATTTCAGAAAGGCTTTTAACAGATACTTATTCTTGTGACTAAAATGGAAAAATATATACTGAATTAATAGCATCATTCACTATGTCTCTAGGGAATAGAATGTAAGTGCCTAAAGGAAATTGGTTATCATTTGTTTAATTACTCATGAATTAAATTAAAATTAATACCACGTTTTTAAGAGTTGCCTATATCTCATTCATTGGGCTAAGCCATTTACGTGTGTTACTTAATATATTGGTAACATGGGTAGTGGAGTAAGAAATGTGATGATCCTCCCAAATTATGAAGCTATATTAGCAGAATGAAGCTAAATTAGCAGAACATTTGGTTTTAAAGAGGATGCAGTTCCCTGGAGAAGGAGAGTTCAAAGCTGGGTATCCTGCTGTTGAGAGATATTTGACTCATTTGCTAGAGGAAAGAGTAAGTGATGTGGGAATTTGGAAGCATGTTGTGCAGAAAGCAGGCAATGTCTGGTCTCATGTGATGAGCTCCCTGGCAAGTGTTCTTTGCTTTACAAATCAGTCAACAGGACACATTGCCCCTCTCCCTGGGGCCCATCCTGCTGATGAACATTACAGACAAAGTCTTTCCTCTGAGACATGTAGCATCTGGAGTGAAAACTTAATTAAAGCAGTGTCAGAGCACTAACCAAGTAAGAGATGCGTAGGAGACCAGGGCAATCTCCCTCGTCAGCAGAACTTTTTCTCTCCCTCCCTACGCTTGTCTCAGTCTCTCTCTGCATCACTGTCTCCTTCTGTTTGCCCTCTTTGTTTTTCTTCTCTGCCCAATAACAAACTTCTCGAAGATGTATTCGTTAGTTTCACCACTGTGGGCTGCTGTCTCCAGGATTCACACCATTCCCTCATTTGTTCCTAACAGTTACTCAGCAACAACCAGAGCTGGCGCCCTCTATTGGCGGTGAAGGAACTCCTTAAAAAATACTGAGCTTTTCACCTTTAAAACACATGTCTTGCGTTTTAAAATCGGTGTATATTTACAATGCATAGTAGTTACATTCATCTTTGGGAACTGGTACATGTGTATAACACGTCTTGATCATTTCTGATCCCTTTTCCTCCTCCCCCTTAATTTGAATGGAACAGAAGATAACTAGAAAAGGACTCTGTCATGAGAAAGAAAAATTTCTGAAGATCAACAGAAAAAAAAATCCTCTAGTATTAATAGCTGTAAATTAAAGGGAAAGAAATGAGTCTTTTTTTAATTAAATAGGTAGATTATTAGTTTCAGAGGTGTAAAGGGATTTAATTGACTGTGTTTAACTTCAGGAGGACATATTTTCAAGATAAGTTTAAATGGGTTTTACAAAGGTTAGAAATGATGACTCATTTCTGAGATTTTATGTCATTGCAGATGCTGAATTTTCACAAAAACCCACAGTAGAAGGTAAAGTAATATGAATCATCAGGATTTGGACATTAAACAAATTATGTAAAATAAAATACCTTCATAAGTTTTAAGTCTTTACAAAGGAAGTTCCTGTTATTATTCAGAATTTGCTTTCCTGTTACTTGGCTTTGCCACGTAATTCTGCACATTTCAGTGACAGCTATTAACCCTTCTAATACAAGTAACCAAACTAAAGCCAGTAATTATTTTTTTCTTTAAGCTCACAAAGCTAGAATTGGAAAGCCAGACCCAGAATTCTAATCTTCCCCAATCTGATGTAGAATTCTAATTTATTTACTAGGTTTTTTAGTCCCTGGAAGAAGGGATCAGAGTGTATTCATCTTTTCATCTGAAATACCTAGCATAGTGCCTGGAATTGATAACCCATTAAATACTGTAAAGCTAGTGAATATACAATGAAATAACAATGAACAACAGTCTGTAAAATACTTTCTTTCTGGTTAATGGAAAGCAGTGGACTTCAGCTCCTGAAGATACTGAATTTTGCCATAGAAGCAGTTCCCTACTGATTTTACAATGGCCAAATTTGTCTTATGATAACTGGCTTTTATTTATCATCATGTAATTTAGTAAAAAGCACCAGTGTGAGTGATGGAATTTTCTTTTTATCACAGTAAGAGCTCTGACTCTGTTTCTAAGGACTTCAGTAGTAAAAAGGGACTAAGGCTGCTCTCTAAACCTCCTTGCTCTGTGGCTACCCCCTAAGCAGGGGCGGTGTCTGCAAAAGGATACCGGGCTCCACAGCAATGACTGCGTGAATCTCTTCCCCTCTCACGTGTGTACGTGGACACAGTAAGATCCTGCTTTCTGAAAACGTACTTGGTTCTTGAGGTCATACATAGGAATTAAAATAAGATGGAGAAAATATCTCCTAGAGTAAAATCATTCTTACATCAAGAGTTTTAAAATATTGACCTTTCAGCATTTATCAGATTCACAAAGTTGGGCTGAGAATACTTTAGAAGCTTATATAGAGCATATGCAATATAGTGTACTTTTTATTATTATGCACATTGATTTTATACTTTCCACAACATATCTGCACTCTCTTATAGGTACAGCAGTGAGCAATGTAAATACAATCCTTGCATTCTTGAGTTCACATTCTTGTGGGAGAAGAAGGCAAGGTAAAAGAAAGATAGAAATGTAGGTCTTAGGGTAGCAATTAAAGAAGGAAAGGTAATAAAGTGTAACTGAAGGAATAAGTGACATAGGGCAGTGTATCAGTCAATCCTTGCTAGGGAAACAGGTTTAACGCAAGACATACAAATACATAATAATTTATGAGAGTGACTTTTAGTGGCCACCCACAGAGTCAGAAGTGGAAGAGTGCAGAGGGTTTGTCTGCACAGTGGAGATCCCCAGGATCCAGTTGAAGGCCTGTAGCCTGCTGGAGTTTCCTGTGTGAGTCCGTATCAGGAGACTGATGGCTCTGTGATGGAAGGCTGAAGGGTTGGCACGGGAACCTGGATTCTGTGATAGAAGCCAGGAGAAGACATCCAAGGTGAGGGTGAAGGCTGGTGCTCCCACAGAGAAGCAGAAGTGATCCTTTTTCTGTTTTTTTCCACACCCAGAGCTATGATGAGTCAATTTAGTTGGGCATTTCTTACTCAGTTTGACTCAATGACTTAACTATCACAGGTGGTCATTTGACCCTCTGTGCAGTGGCCAGTCACATTGAGGGGAAAACTTGGTCAGTGAGAAAGGGACAGCCACAGGAAGATCTATAGCCTGACCTGTGCCTGAGCACAGCACGCTGGGCAGGCATTGACTGTGAACTCTCAGGCCACTTCAGTGCTGTGGAGCCCTCCAGTGCAAAATGTACAAACATCTGGGGTAAAAGCATTCAGTTATACACAGAAAGAAAACATACAGTATGGACCTAAATTTTAAAAATTATTGTAGTGAAAAAAACACAACCTTTCATCCCTCTCAAAATCCTGTTCTTTACAATGAACACACGATCCCACCACTCTCGTCCTTTGCTGATGCCATTCTGGAAGCCTCTTTCTTGTCTTTACAAGGTGTGGTCAGACATGGCGGCGGCTGCAGCCAAGTGCCGTCCAGCATAGAAGCAGACTCATGAAAACGTCACCATGGGTCTTCATCTTCCTTATTCATGGACTTGGAACCCCGCGGCTTCTGGTACTTTCTCAAAGTCAAAAAGACAACGAAAGGTAAATTTTTAAATCAATTACAATATCAAGGCAGCCATCATGTAGCAACTAAAGACAGTCACAAAGAAGCACTTCTACAACTTCATCAGAGAGCGGCAGGAGTGACGGGATAACCATGTTCTGAGGGAGTATTGTGAGTGGAATCATTGGCAATGTGTCTTTTTTTTTTTTTACTGTAATACATTAAAAAGTTTTATTAGTACATTTTTGCAGTACATAATATTTAAAGTCCATGTGTGGAATTGATACACGTGCACAGCACCTCTAAATTCTTTTTGATCCTCATTTCCCTCCTGCTCCCCCAGCCTCTGCCTCTCCCTCCTATTCCCCTTAGGAAAGACCTTTCTCCCTACTTCATGTTATCTGTCTTTTATTTTGGTCTTTGTTTATAATTTGAGTTTCTCATGTAAGAGAAACTACGGGACATTGAAACTTGAATGCCTGATTTATTCCACTTAACATCGTGGCCTCCACTTTCCTATAAAGTTAAATTAAACCTTAAATAGCACAGCATTTTGGGATCACATCTCATATTTAACAACAAATATTATAAGATTCCAAAATAGAGCATGAAAGGGAGACTTGAGATGTGTAAATTCCTCTCTTCCCTTTCATCTTGGAATGGGACTAACTGTCATCAGTATTCAAGAGTGGACTAAATGTTCTTCAAGATTCTTCCTGAAGTTGATAGATAATAATTCAATTAAAAAGTAAAGTGGATTTTTTAGGAGAGTACAACACACATTTGATGTTTAGCCACAATGAAGTTGAGCAAAAATATATTTGGAAGGCAATAAGATGTTTTTCCATTCTTTTAAAACCAAGAATCTCACTTTAGTTTTAGTTTTTTGTGGATACCTCAGAATAAGTCACCTTGTGACTTTGCTTGGAAAAAAAATCACACAATGCATAATTCATATTATTCATTTAAATCCTCCCCATTTGTATCTCATGTTGCTTAAACAATTTTCCTTATCACTTGAAGTCTATTGATCTCTTTCCTCCCTTTGACAGAGCTCTTATAAACCAAAAATGATTCATCTTCTCACAGTGAAAATATTTCCATATTCAGGATGCACTGCCACAGAAGAGCAAAAAAAAATCAATAGAGCAACATTTGTTTAGTGAAATTTTCCAGTAAGAAACATTACTCATTATTAAATGTATGATAGTTGCAATCATTAACAAAGCTTTACTACAGCAGCGTTGTAATTCTTTTTAAGGATTGACATATGCCCTTGTTAGAGAGGGGTTTTTTTTTAGAATATTATTGCCTGCATCTAATCTTCTTGTGAGCTTATATTGTCTCTTTGAGTATAATGCTTGCCTATGGGGGAGGGGGAGAATGAACATTAAAAGTAAATAAAAATGGACTATTCTGGATATTATGTACAACTTTAATTGGTCATTCATAAAGAAAAACATTAAGAGAAAAGTTATCTAGTATTAGGCAAAAGTAAAATTGCAAAAGAAATAAAAGAAGGCCTATAAAATAATTGATTATGGAGAAGGAAAATGGACATATGTGATTGATGCACCCACCCAAGAGAATGCACCCATGGTCCCGGGAAGAAGTGGCCCGAAGCTATGCCGTATTGTCATTACTGCAGAGCAGAGTTTTCATCAGTCCTGGTTGACTGTTGAGCCATCTCTCAAGACATTTGTAAAATACCAGATTTGTAGAGCCAGTTATCTAAGTGTGGGTTATTAGGCATGAAAGCAGATGATCTGGAATAACCTATGCAATCTTTTTTTTTTTTTTCCGGTACCAGGGATCGAACTCAGGACCTTGCGCCTGCCAGGCAAGCGCTTATGCCACTGAGCTATACCCCCAGCCCCCTATGCAATCTTTTAAACACCTGTATGTGTATGACATCATGCACCTGAAATGCTGAGGTAGAATAGGAAAAGATACCCAATGTCCTAGAACAAAATTACTCTCTAATTTTCTTGAAAAAGTATTTCACATCCTTTTTCTTTCTATTACCAGGACCCATAAGAAATTCATTTATATTTTTGTGGTAATGGGGATTGAACCCAAAATCTTCACAATGTATTTTATCCCAGGCACTTTTATTTTATGCTTCATTTTAAGAGAGAGTCTAGCTAAGTCACTAAATCGCCTATACCCGTCTCCAATGTGTGATCCTCCTGTTTCAGCCTCCCTGAATGCTCAGATTACAGGTGTGCACCACCATGTTCAGCCCAAAGAACATTTTGAGATGCTGTGGGGTACAGCTCAGTGAATATAGCTCCTAAGTGCTTTCCTGGCAAGCCAGAGGTTATGAGTTTGGATTCCTGGTACCAAAAAAAAAATCTAACTCGCCCCACACCATGAAATTCTAACATCACAGATAACTGTGTATCAGTTATCTACTATATGTATATCTGTTGCTTTACACATAAAAGTAGTAAGTTTATTTACCTGTTTGAGAACCACATTTTGCTTCCTTTGTGTGTGTGTATGAAAATGCTGCTCTGTTGAGAATGTATGAAGCATCCCAGGCTCAGTGTACTAAGATGAACCATATTATACTCTGGCATCTTTATATAATCTAGACATTTAATAGGCACTGGTTTTATTGAGACTCGTCTCATATAACCCTTGAGAACTATGAGGGATGATTTTTTTTAGTATTCACCCCAATGCCTGCCTCCTTTTAATAATATGTATTAAAGACAGTATCTAGAGACCACTGAAAAAAAGTCAGAAATAACTCTGTCAGGACAATAGAAACTACTTCAGTACACAAAAGCAAAAAGGGATTCAGTGTTAGAAATTCAGTGCTTTTAAAACCTCTGTAACCCAGGTGTAGCACATACCTTAAAATTAAAAAGAAATATTCATGTGACTTTTTACAAAGTATGTCAATTCATTAAGAGGTTAAATATTTACATTAACAATGTAACTATAGATGTATTTATTAATAATCTATGGGATCTATGGATATGAGAAGACTTCATATCCAAAACTGACCCAAGGATGCTATAGGGCAGGAACTGAAATTAAAGCAACTAAAACAATGATGAAAAGTAAAAGGAGTTCTTCATTTACAGATTTAAGGATCAGCATCCACAAAATAAAGAGAGGAAGTGGGAGGGGCTGAAGGTGTAGCTCGCTGTTGGCTTACTGGCCTCACATGTGTGAAGCCAGGTATTTAGTCTCCAGCACCACAAAAAGAAATGAGAGGAGGGAGACAGACTGAAATCTGCCTTGAGGGACCTTTGATGAATTCTTAAAATTATCTCACCTGCTAACGTTATAACAACAATGCTAATAATTTGTTGGGCAGTCATATTACTAGATAATTATATTCAATATTATTAAAGTAAGTTTGCAATTAACAAGCAAACCTGAGATTCCTGTACTGTTTACTATGCTTGCCCCAGGCACGACTAACCCTAATTATCTTCCATAGGTTTGCTGAACTTTTGAATTTTTTTTCAGATGGATTAGTCTTAATCCATTTTCTATAGATTTTTAAATGTTCTGTGTAAATATATATGAAATTACTGTCTTTCCACTATAGATTTTTAAATACGTTTCCATCATATGATTTTGTAATATTTTGAAGCATTGATTAAACTATCATGCACCAATTTTGTATATATGTATTTTCCCTCATAGATTAGAAAAGACTCTCCACAGTTTAAAGACAATATTTGGCAGATTTTGGTTAAAAATGCTGAACTTATAAGTTATAATGTGGAAAATTTGCATATTGTATGTTATTAATCTTCCTGTTGAGAAAGACTTTACTTCATGTGTATGTCCTAAAATATGGCTTTCTTTACATATAAGACTCATGCATTTAATTTTAACTTCATTTTCTGGTTTTTCATTGTTTACATTCCTACTGTGACAAAGTCTTTGCGTTACGTTTCCCAAGAGATTATTAAGGGTATTTTAAAAAGTTGTATATGGTTTTGTAGGCATTTGTAATAGGCTGTGTCACTAATACATTTATTTTATTAGCTTGTATTACTTTCTTGGGATTTTTAGTAAACAATTATACTATCTAAAGATTTTTCTATTTTTTTCTTTTTCATAACAATGTACCTCATTCAGTTCACATCTTTGACTAGTTTCTAAAAGTTATTGTGTAATGTTGGTGATAAAAGATATCATAGTCTTTATCTTATCTTTTTTGAAACTATTCTCCCTTTGAATAATTAAATAATATTTGAAATAAAAGATAAAAAACAGTAATCCTGGATTTTATTAAAATTTATTGATATATACCAAAAATCAATCATAGTTTTTACATCCTAATATGTCAGGATATATAGATGATTTCTTGAGGACAAGTGAACTGAATTACTGACATCAATTCTGTTAGCTACTGGGGCAAGAGAAGCTTTTGATTAGAGAGAGAACACAAGAACGAGAGAGAAAGATTGATTTTGTGCTAAATATTTCACTTATAAATGCAAACATACATCCATTTTATGGTAACATTGACATAAATTTTCCTTTGTACCATCTTCAAGTTTTTCAATACATTTTTGCTTGATTCATAAAATCTTAGAAGCTGGTTTTTTAATGTTCTACATTAATTCACATACAAATATATAACCTTAAACATTTAGAATAATTTGCCAGTAGAATAATCTTGCCTTGACATCTTCCCTGTGGACATAAATCTTTTGACAGCATCATTTTAAAGGTGTTTCATGTTACTGGCTGGTTCAAAGTTATTCTATCATGCCAAATGATTTTTCTGAAATTATCTGTTATTTTAAAACATCCATTTCCTCAGCTGTTTTAAATGAAGAATTATTCTCCAGGTCTCATACCTCCAAATTAAAGTTAATAGACTACTAAACTCTCCACTTAATTCTCCAAATAGCTAGGAACTATTAAGAGACACGGTTGTGAGTTAACCCCCTAGAGGGTTCTTTTTTCAATGTGCTTTCATCTGCTTCAAATCTAACAGACATCCTCAAAGTTTCTGTGAGGCAGATGGTACCTTGTTTTGCTTCTGAGGATAATAATTAGGGCACTACCTCTGGCCCTCATGCATATTTCTCTCCTACACTGATGCCATTTGGTCATGGCAGTGAAGATTCAGGGGAGAGTAGATCACACATAATCAAACAGCTAACTTAACTTACTTTGGGATTTTCTTGAAATTAACATTTTACTTCAAATCATTGTATGTTAAAATGCTAATGAATACCAAAGTGGTTCAATTAAGCTAAGTGACTTCTAAATTGCTAAAAATACACCACCCTCCTTGTCAAGAATGATAAGGCTAACATCTTCCTCAGCAAGGGTTCCATTATGAATGTCAACAGAAGTGTAATAGTTCTGAAAAGCAAAGGGGGCATTTCTTGCCCTTTGCTGTTCCCTCATAACCAAACTTTCTGTTCAAGTAAAATCATGAGAAGTTATAAAAAATCTATCAGACTACCATTCTCAGAGATATTTCTGTTCAGCATCTCCAAGCTGCAAGGGAATAGGAGGTTCTTTTTTCATTAAGCACCAATGCAGGATCACGGTGCCCACTGAACTGACATTGTACTCCCTGGTGAAACTTCCCTGGCACTAGCAGTTTTCTTTTAATGGCTTTACAAAACGCCTGAACATTTCAGCTGGATTTTGAATTGCTTTGATTTGTGCCAAATGTAGTATACTAATAAATCTATTCATGCATTTTATGGGACCTTTCTACTTTAGTACCTAGTGATCACCTAGATATATAGAAATAGGAAATAATTTAGGAAGTGGGAATTATTCTATTGGAGGCATGCTTAGATGGATGTCTATTCAGTTATACCAACTTTTTGGATCTTATTTCACATGACTTTGGAATACTTTCTCATAAAAATGTATTTAATAATGAGTTATTGAAGAAGTGAGCTATAGTTCTCCTATATGTGGCAATTGCTTTTTTCTTAAAAATACTTTAGGATTAAATAAATTAAACAATAAAACCTTTCCTGTTTATTACCTGAGCTTGATAATAAAAACAAGACTTTGTTCAAGCTATTCAGTCAGAACCTTGTGTGGTGGTGCCGGGCTTGCACAAAGGCAGCAAAATAAGCTCCATGAAGAGAGCATTCACGTCCTCAAAATCTTTCATAAGATACGTTTCAAATGAGAAGTTAATTCTCCTACATGGAGCTGAGCTAGATATTTTATGCCATCTCTGCATACTCAGGTCTTGTGGGATGCTGCACTAACAAACCTCTCAGAGTTAATATGAGAGTTTTCATGTTGTAAGTGTTCCTTTCTATTTGTAGTCTAGACACAAGTCAGATCAATAATATGAGACACATGTCTGCACCTATCATACACCAATAGCTGGCCCCCTTTTATTTATTCATGTAACTGAAACATAAACACTTAGAAGGAAGAATATGCATGAATGGGACTTAAATTCCCTTCTGGCAAGTCTAAAATCTTCATTTGTGAAGAGAATAATTTTCAGTCTAAATGTTAATGGTCATGAAATGTCATTGAGGGTTACACACATTCTAGTATTACCATAAATGTATTTCTCTTATTTAAATCTGACCATAGTAATACATTTATAATGCGACCATACAACATTTTTGTACATAACCAGTTATGCCTATGTCAAATGGAGAGTGTTTTGCTGTAAATGAAAAAATTCACAGTTTTTAAATTGTGGATTTGGCATCGGGATTGAATTTCACTTAAATTATTTCTTGCTGTTGACAAAAAAGAAAATTCTGTTACCATAGTACAACACCAGCACCTGAAATTATGCTAAGACATAATTACATATTTTCTTTGTGATGTTACATTAAACTGAATGGCAAGAAAATTGTGGTGTGAGCAGGGCTGATGTTCTCAGATTTTATAGTAATGACTACAGTATGATCACGTAACTGATTTATGATGCCAGCTATATTTTACTGCTGTATTTTTATCTTTAGTTTCTCCAAGGGAGAGATATATTATTTATGATTTGACTGGAGATAAAATTACTCCAGGGATTAGTAATGAGATATGGAACCTTTCATCTCAAAGTTTTTAGTTCTAAGATGTGACACTCTCATGAGCATATAGGCTACCTGTTGAGTATGGAATATGCTTAGTAATGTGAATTTAGAAAATTGAGTCCATCCAGCTGCAACCAAATTTTATCTGTTATAAGCTACATCCTTATAAGCAATCAACAACCTTTTCTTAATTTTTGCAAGGCTACATAATTATTCTAGAGATATTTTATCTTCTTATAGTGCCTGGAAGCCCACAAAGCAGACTTTTATCCAATCTATCAAATTGATGTTGATCTATTGGCCACTGTTGTCTAGTAACTGTTGGTTATTTAGTCAGTGGCTTAACCATTAGGATACAGTTGTTTTCATTTATGTTTTGTATATTGGATAATATTTGTCACTTACAACAATTATTTTACATCTCATGATAGAAATTCCAGTTGCCATTGAACAGAATGAGTAAACTGAAAAAGGTCATGAAAATCTGGAATATATAGTGAGTTTAAGACCAGCTTTGGCTATAAAGTAAGACCTTGTCTCAAAAACAAACCAATAAACAAAAATAAGAAAGACCATCAATTGTTCCCAAATCCAGAGTTACTAAGTGATTATGCTGCAGTTCAAACACAGCATATTCAGTTTGTTGTTCAGTAGTTTAAATCATTACTTCTGAAAAGATTCCTTAGATTGCTAAGTGAACGTGGACAATGCCTAGGAATCAAAGAAATGGTTTCTATTTACTAGGTTCATTCCTCTACACCCCAAGAAAGGAATATATTTTAGCATTACTATCTCTTAACAAATATTTGAATAAAGTTTGTTTAAATCAGATTTTTCTTTATATTAGCCCTAAGTCCTATATTTTAGATGAGTACCATTAGGGCATTCATTGATGTTTTATCGTTTTAATTTTAAATATATAGATAATTATTTTAAATATATATTACACACATTTATCTCTAGTATCACCTTTTTGCTAATTTATATTTTACCAGTTTTCCTGTTAAGTATGGTAAATATACTGTAATAGCTATTTAGTAAATTGAACCTCAGTGATTTATGGATTAATATATGCTTAGAAAAATACAGACAATGCACACAGTAAGAGGAAAACTCAGTTTCTTGAAGAAAAGTAAATCAAGTTGTACATTTTGCAGGGAAGTTACTTTTAGTCTCCCTGCATCTTACATTCCCCTCTCCAAACCAGAATAAATTTCGAGTATGATGTCATTATTGAAATTAATTCCAGTATTCCAACTGGCTTACGGCATTGTTATAGAAATGAATATGCCATAGGTAAAATCCTAATAATAATTTATAAAATCATTTTGAAAAATAAATTAACTAGTGCCAGTCATTTTATTTATTCCTTTAACAAACAATTTTGTAACCATATACAAATTCTGCTCATGTAGGGACTGAATTATGAAGAAATACTGAAATATGTTTATATCTTAAAATATGTATTTATATCTTGAAATCCTGAAAATGTATTTATATTATAGTTGGTAGTAAGGAGATAGATAAAATAATCAAATAAACAACATAATTGGAGAGAAGTAAGTACTGTAAAGGAAATATATCAGCATTTCATAATACTTCCTATACAGATTGTTTTGCATTGATATGATAATAAAAAGATAAAAGTATGTAAAGGTGCAGGGAATCTCTAAGTACCTGGCTGAATAACTTTCAATTTATCAAAGCCATCCGAATTCCTATTTATTTCAGCAAAAATATAAAAAGAAGGTTTCTTAAAGTATTTATAGTTTAGAACCCTGTGATAGTTTCTATATAATGAAAACAAAACAAGTACTCAGGCAATTTTAGCCTCATTCTCATTATTTATAGATGTAATTTTAATTTTGCTAATATGTTCAAAGTGTATCAGATGAACAGCCAACAGCATGCCTGTGCCTCCCTTAAAGAGAGGTATTACATAGGAAAGAAATCTGCCCTCAATATTTGTAATATTAGAATCTAATAATATTAAGGCACAGAACAAATGCAAACTGATTCTATAATGTTAATCTTGTTGCAGATAAATATAGAAAAATTTAGGACTGGTGCTAAAATACACCACTTCTTATAGCACGTTATGATTCTATGTTAAAGGAAATCTCTCTTAGTGTCACCAAGAAAATTGAAGCCTCAAAGACAAGAAGTAAGGAACACTTCCCAGGTTGATTCCCTAACAGTCAATCACTGTTGCCATCTTCACCCCCTAACAGAGCACTAACTCACAATGGCAGATGCCTGATGGGCACTTTCATAGATTTTGAGGTTAATGTCAAGTTGTATCACTTGGAACAAATTCCAGGTGGTGAAGTCTGAGGACCATGACTGGTGGGCAATAAATGACTGTGTTTTCAGCAAACCTTTTAATTCTACAGAGAGGTGATCTGACATGTGAGTGGAAACCATAGATCACTGTGGGAAATGTGATTAGCCTGAGAAAAAATTCCCCATTATTTACAGTCGCTTTTGAGGAAGAGCTCTTTTTTGAGCCTCTTTTATATATAGTTTGGAAAACGGTATGTGAAATTGCCATTTTCATTTGTCTATGCCCTCATAGTAGAAGAAGTTGATATATATTTTCTGCATTCATTATGCAAAAAATACAGTTGAATTTCTACCTGCTTTCTGTTATTCTTTTTTATACTAAAGAGAAAGAACAAAAACAAAATAACAAAAAACAAAACAGTAAAAATGATACTTTCAAGACAAGATGATAGGAAATTGACAATGGTTGTTGTATTTTACATATTGTCACCTTCAAAGTAGTTCCTCAGATTACTAGATATAGGTGTGAAAGATTGATAAACAATTGAATATTAACTGTTCCTTCAATAAACCAATAGAAATTAGTAATACAATTATATTAGATATTACACACACACACACACACACACACACACACACACATATATATTTTTTCCCCTTCCTTCTTTGTTTTCTCCTTTCCCTCACCCCAATTGTTCTTTCCTTTTGAGCAGTTTCTTTGCCTTTCACCAACGTGGTAGTATATACTTGTGCAGCCACTGTGGAAATCAGTGAGAATATTTCTCAATAAACTAGTATTAAAGGTCCCATTGAACCCAGCTCTTCCTCAACTGGGTATTTTTTCAGAGCAGGAAACATCATACTAAACCGATATATGTGCACCCATGTTTATAGCCGCACAATTTTTAGTAGCTGCAACATGGAAGCAACCCAAATGCCCATCTCCTGAGGAATGGATAAAAAAGATGTGGTGTTTTTATACAGTGGAGTACTACTCAGTTATAAAGAAAGATAAACATAAGGCTTTGATAGCTAAATGGATTCAACTAGAGCCCCATACTCCTAAGTGAAATAAATCAGACCCATATGTGTAAACTTTGTATTGTCTCTCCAGTGTAAGAACCTGAAAGAGTGAAAAATATCTAAAAGTACATTTTATTCTTATTGATATATGTTTGTGATAAATAAAAATACATTCACATATTTTAACCCTTTAATTTCCCTTTCCCCCCATGTCTCCCATCACCCGCCTTCCCCGAAAACTCTCCACAAATTCTACCTCCTCAGGTCCTATCATCTTTTATTTTGTGCTTTATATTATTCATACCTTGGGTTTCTGTGTGATATTTAACCTTCTCTGTTTAGTTCACTTGACATTATGGCATCAAGGCACAACCACTTTCCCACAAACTACTCAAATTCATCGATCTTTAATGGCATATATACAGTTTTTCTTTATTTACTGAACATATAGGATGTTTCAAAAATTTAGCTATTGTGAATTGTCCTGCTATAAACATAGGTATGCATATATCACTGTCATATGATAACTTTAACTCTTTAAGGAAGAGGTAAGATGGGCTGACTGAATTTTTATTCTTAGTTGTTTGAGAACTGTTCATACACATCTCCATTTTACCAGTTTGCATTCCCACTATGTAAAAGAAGATCTTCCTCCCCAAATTCCGCAGCATTTGTTGCTTTTTGGGCTTTTGATGATAGGTGTCCTTGCCGGAGTAAGATGGAAATCTCAGTGTTGTGTTATTTATTTATATTTATTTTGGTAGCAGGAATCAAACTCATGACCTCAGGCTTGCCAGGCAAGCACTTATGCAGATGGGATATATTTCCAGCCCTCAGTCTTGTTTTAATCTGTGTTTCCATAAAGGCAAAAGTTGCTGAAAATTTTGCTCTAAAAATAATTTTCATTGTCATAAATTCAGTTTTAATATCCATATTATATTTGTTCATTCAAAACTATTTATCAAATACTAATCCGAGGAAAATACAATGCTTGCCAGGATACAGCTCAGTGGTACAAGTGCCTGCCTGGCAAACACAAGGTCCTCAGTTCAATTTTCAGTACAAAAGAAAAGAAAAGGAAGAAGCTTGGCTCGGTCCAAGCGCAGTGGGAGCGCGGCCGCCTTGGTCCCTCCCGCCTCCCGAGCCGGTGCAGCCCCCTGGCGACTCCCGACGGAGATCGGCTTGCTGGCGGCAGAGACACCTGGCAATCCCACGTTTCGCGTGTGTCGGGCGAGCCGCGTGGAGGGCCCCAAGCGCCGCTGGAAAAGCGGAGAGAGGGATTTACTGGGTCCTGGCGCCCTGAGAGCGCGAACGGCTCGATCCCTCCCGGCTTCCGAGCCGGCGCAGCCCCCCGGCGACTCCCGACAGAGATCGGATTGTTGGCGGCGGAGACGCCCGGCGGTCCCACGTTTCGAGCGTGTCGGGCGAGCCGCGCGGGGGGCCCCAGACACCGCTGGAAGCGGAGGAAGGGATTTGCTGGGACCTAGCGCCCCGAGAGTACAGACGGCTCGATCCCTCCTGCCCCCCGACCCGGCGCAGCTCTCCGGCGACTCCCGACAGAGAGCGGCTCTCTGGCGGCGGCAACGCCCAGCGGTCTCACGTTTCGTGCGCATCGGGCGGGCCGCGCAGAAAGCCCCAAAGGATAGACTGGCACCTTGGAACCTTCATGCCTGCAGGGACTCCAATAACTGGTGAGATATCGGCGCTCGAACCAGATCAACGAGTGGGGGAGTAGATCCATCCCGATACCTGCAGGGAACCCTGGGAGGGTGGGGGAGCAGTCTTACACACCTCACCCAGGTCACTAGGTAGGGAGTATCTAACCAATATCTGTACAGCCTTTTAAGCGGAACTCTCAGCAGAAAGCTTAAGGGACATTCTCCCAAAGAGAAGGAATCATTCGAGCAGCCTTTGCAGCTGACCTTCACCTGC
>PVLD010019224.1:0-36998 GCA_004027595.1 Dinomys branickii | reverse complement strand
CATACTTGGGGGGCCGGGTGAGGTAGGGTATGGCTATGGGGGAGCAGGGGAAGGGAAGGTGTGTGATCTGGCTGGGCTGGCCAGGAGACAAGCAGGTGGGACGAGCAAAGGACAGTGGGAAGAGAGAGGAGGGCCTGGGCCAGGGTGGGGGCACAGAGACGCTCACCTGGATCAGCAGCGAGAAGCCCATGTGCACGGAGCCCTGCAGGATGGAGTTGCGGGTGGTCCCCACATACAGCGTGTCTCCCCGGCCCTCAGCCACAGTGCGCACGGGGCCAAAGTCCTCAGGGGCCTGGGAGCAGACACATGCTGGACACAGGTCATCAGAGATGGGGGGACTGGGGAGAGGGTCTCACGTCTGGTGCCCTGGTGGGGTGGGGGCCCCTTCACTCCCCTCCTCACCTCCACCTCCTGCAGCTTGCTGTAGTCAGAACCCCAGAGGACCACCCGTCGATCGCGGCCCCCTCCGGACACCAGCGTCCCGTCCCGCAGGGCGCACAGCCCGAACACACCGCCGTCATGGGCACCCAGGACTGCCTGCGTGATGCGGTTTCCACCTGTGGATGGCCAGGGCGGGGCAGAGTGGGGAAGCGGGCCTGGACTGAGCCCTAGAAGCACCTCAAGCTCTTAAGCCCATGTCCATCGTTTTATCCATCTTTCCAGTCTTCTGCTGGCCCTGCCCCTCATGCCGCCACCCACAGACTAAGCGCCTCCTCACCCCCCATTAAATCCTCTGAGACTGAGGCCAGGCATGCTGGCACACGCCGGTAATCTCAGCACTCGGGAGGCTGAGGCAGGAGGATTGTTGAGAGTTCGAGGCCAGCCTTGGCTACAAAGTGAGCTCGAGGCCAGCCTGAACTGCATAGCGAGATTGTCTCAAAAAGACCAAATAAATAAATAAAAATAAAAATAAATAAATCCTCTGAGACGAACACCCACCCAACTACCTTACCATGCTCTCGGATGCTCACCTATCTTCTCCCGTCCATCCATCTCTCTGCCCACTCATCCATCCATTTATCCACAGATACAGCCACTCTTCCGCCTGTCTGTCCGTCCATCCACCTCCCATCCATTCGAATATTCACCTTCTCTTCCTCCAACCACCTCTTCATCATTCAATCACTCGTTTTCCACCTGTTTTCCCATCCACCCACCCGCTCACCCATCTGTCCACTCAAATGTTGCCATTCGTTCATCCATTAACCCTTTCAATCAGTAGTACTGGGTTTGGAACTGAGGGCCTCATACACGCGAGACAAGTACTAAGGTCAGGTCGTTACACCGTTATTTAACTAGCACTCTGGGCCGACTATTGTGTCCCCATGTTGGGGACACAGGAGTGACTGAGACAAGAGCTGGGCTCTCTACACAGCTGTGCCCTCCGCCATTCTGTTTGCCATCTTTCCAACACCCATCCACTCAGGATCCCAAAGCCCTGAAGGACGGGCCCAGTGATGTGCCTGGGGATGTGGGCAGCCCCTGCCAGAGATTACAAGTGACAGGGAAGGTGATTCACTGCCCTGAGAGTCACAGCACCTTCTCTGCTGCCTCATCTCAAGGAAGGCTGAAAATACCCACCTGCAGGTAGTGAAATCACACCTGTTTCACAGTTAGGAGACATAACTCTTCCCAGGCCACACAGGAGCATGCGACACCCCTGGGGCCTGAACCCAGGCGCCCCCAACTCCTGAATCAGACTCCCACCCCACAGCCCGCTCCCGCAACACTGGTGGGGTCCAAGCGCTGCCAGGTGAGCAGAACTGGTGCTCGGAGCTCATCCCTGCCTCCCACTGGGCTCACAGACGGAATCTGAGGCCTAGAGGGGGAAAAGCCTCATCTCCAGTCACAGAGCTTGCCTCCCTACAGCCAGGTAGCAGGTGACAGGGTCAAAGTGCCCTGGCTCCACCAGCTCGGCCTTTTGCCAGGTCACTGCTCTTCTGAGTCTACTGTCTGTCATCTAATAGAATTAATCCTATTGTCTTGTTGGAGGGATGGGGCACTGTGGATCAAACATGCTAGGCAAATGCTCTAGCACTGAGTGAACCCCAACCCTCCTTAATTATTTTGAGACAGAGTCTAAGTTTCCCAGGCTGGGCCTTGAACTTGCAATCCTTCTGCCTCAGCCTCTCAGAGTGCTGCGATGACAGGCATGGGCTGCTATTCCCAGAAAAAAAAACAAGTTTTTCTGATGTTAGGAATTGAACCCCAGGCCATGTGCATGTTAGTGACATTCTACCACTGACCTACGCCTCCAGGTCCCCTATTAAGTTATTAATGAAGTCATTTCTGGTTGGGACAATCACTTATTCACCTATTCATCCATCCACTGACCAGAACATCCAAGTCATTTATTCATCCAACCATAGATCGCCTTCTTACAGCAATCTGTTCTTCCTAACAGGTTAATGAATTGGCTGAAAGAACCATCTACAAACTAAAGAACCATTCATTCATTCACTCATTCACTTATCACTTTGTGGATCCACTGACTGGGACAAGACCTATTTTTTCTTTAACAAAGTCATCCATTGGTAGTGACCATCACGCGATCATTAAACTGTTCATGCACCGAACCACATTCATTTACTCACTCTTCTAGTCATCCACTTATTTCTTCATTCATCAATTGATCAGTAGGATGGGACAAATCATCTATGTATCCATCCATCCATCCATATGTACCCACTTGCCCACCCATCTATAATTGAGTTAACCCATTCATTCATTCTTTTTTTTTTTGAGACAAGATCTTGCTATGCAGTTCAGGAGTTCAGGCTGGCCTAGAGATCCTCCTGCCTCAGCCTCCTGACTGCTAGGATGACAGGCATGTACCACCATACCTGGTAACTCATTCTTTTTTTTTTTAACCCATTCATTTATAATGCAACATCATCCCTAATATGAGATTGTCAGGGGGCTGGGGCTGGCCCCTGGGGTGTCTGAGCCAACCTTGAGGGGGAGCTACTCTGCTGTATCGTTCATTCTACACAAGCAGGGTTAGGGAAAGGGAGCCACAGCCACGGGAGCGTGGGGACATGGGGTTGGGGACTAAGGAGATGGGGCGACACTAACCTTTGCCCCAGACATAGAGGTTCCCACCAGAGTCTCCAGTGACCACGTCGCCACCTTCCAGAAAGGTTACACACAGCACATACTTTGGTTTCTCGTGCTTCTGAAGTGGAGAAGTGTCAGAGTGTGGTGGAAGCAGTGCGGCCTCCTACAGCCAGGACTGGGCTCCCGGGGTCCCCTCTATGGTTCTGAGTGTGAAGCCCCATGGGGGGACCCCCTCTCCACAGTTACACCTTCCTGCAGTGCACAGGCCCCCGAGGTCACTCTAGAGGCCCCTCCCGGGGTCCCCCGCCTGCCTCTGCTCTCGGCATCTCAGTCGCTCCCTGGCTTCCCCTCCCAGTGCTGCGGGCAGGGACAGAGGAAGGTGGAGGTCCCTGCACCACCCTGACTCCTGCTCAGGGTCGATCTCCACCAGTCAGCCTCTGACAAAGTGGTCCGCCCACATTAGCCACTGCCACACCCGCCCGTTGAGTGAGCGGTGACCACCCTCCTGGTGTGGAGAGGTCGGAATCCTCTCCCCGGGAGCTCCCGGCAGCCAACAGCTCACACCCCTGTCCCTCTGAGCCTCTGGGACCCCCTGGGCTATCTTGCTGTCTGCCTGGGTGGCCCTGCCTGCCTCTCCTGGGTCCAACCCGTCCCCGCACCCTGGCACTCACCTCAAAGAGGCCCTGCCGCTTGCTCAGGCTGCCCCCCTCCAGGATCCAGAAGTAGATGTGGGATTTGCCGCAGGTGATAAGCAGGGTGGGGTCGGTGGGGTGGAAGGTGGCCACCAGCACAGCCTCGTTAGAGCACTTTGTGGGGTTGGGGAGATTTCAAGTTAGGACCTCAATGCCACCTGTCTACTAGACCCACCCCATGGAGAACCGCTCCATACAGTTGTGCAGACTGTGCACTGCACATCCCCCTGGCCTGTTACTTTTCATACACAGCAAACTAAAGTACAATAGGGGGCAGGACTGGGCAATCTGGCTCACTCCAGTCTAACTTGAAAGCCTCCCTTTGCAACCATTTCCTCCTCCCTGAACAGTGGGTGGGCTGTGTGCTCTAAAACCCAGTTTCCTACCCCTGGCTCAGGCAAGTGCCCTTGGGCCCATATCTCTCTCCCTACCAAGCCTCATTATGAAACAGGCCACTGTCTACACAGGCACACCAAGTTCTGTCCTGGTGATCACAGGACTGTGGAGTCAGCAGCCAGCTCACCCTTAACCCAACCCCTCCCCATGGGCGATGGTGTCACTGTTCCCATTTCACAGATGGTATAACTAAGGCCGGGGAGGGCAAGTCTCTTGCTTGAAGCCACACAGCCAGCAGATGACAAAGGCAAGACTTAAACAGGAGTCTATCTGATAGCGACTCCTGACCCCTGAGATGGGCCAAGTGCCCAGGGTACCACAGGAGAGGGGACAAGAATGCTCACCCCACCTTGCCATCCACCACCTTGGCTTCTTTGGCCCAGTCCCACACAGACAGCATGTGGTCGTTGGACTCGTCCACGGCACACAGCAGGTTGCCCCCATTCTGTGGAGGGGAGGGGCAAGGTGAGTGCGGGTCCAGTCACCCACGGCCCACTCCTGTTTCACTACCTTCCAAGGTCCTGGTCCACAGCACACAAAACACATTAAAACACACCCCGCATCTAGGCACCATAAAAATACCTTTTTTTGGTTGTTGTTTGAGACAAGGTCTTGCTCTGTAGGTAGGACTGGCCTTGAACTCACTATGGAGCCCAGGCTGGCCTCAGATTCCAGGTGAGCCTCCTGCCTCTGCCTCCCAAGTACTGGGATGACAGGTATGTGCCACCATGCCGGTTTAATTTTAAAACAACTTTGTTGGGCTGGGGATGTAGCTCAGCGGCATGGTGCCCGCCTGGTAAGCACAAGGTCCTGAGTTCGATTCCCAGCGCAAAAAACAAAAAACCAACAACTTTGCTGTTACCGTTAAAGTGCTAGGGATGGAGCCCTGGCGTGAGCTGGCAGGTGCTCCACCAGAGTTGCAGTCCCAGCCGCTTAAAGGAACTTTTATAATTTGTTTCTTTGTTTGTTTGTTTGGTTTGAACTTTTTTTTTTTTGGTACTGGAAATCAGACTCACAACCTCACACTTGCCAGGCAGGCACTGTGCTGCTGAGCTAAATCCCCAGTCCGTGGTTTGGTTTTTTGAGACAGGATCTCACTACAGAGCAGAGGCTGGGCACAAACTTGCAGTGACCCCTCTACTTCAGCCTCCCAAGTGCTGGGATTACAACTGTGCACTGCCATGGCTGGCTATAATTTGCTTTCTGAAATGACCCATTTCTGACACAGTTTTTTTTTTGTTGTTTTTTTGGTTTTTTTTTTAGTATTGGGAATAGAACTCAGGACCTCACATTGGCCAGGCAGGCACTGTGTCAGTGAGCTATACCCCCAGCCCCATGGAATGACCCATTTCTAAGAAACTCATCTCACCAGGCATGATGACACAAGCCTGTAATACCAGCACTTGGGAGGCTGGAGCAGGAGAATCATTGCGAGTTGGAGACCAGCCTGGGTTACAAAGTGAGCTCAAGGCCAGCCTGAATTTCACAGTGAGACCCTGTCTCAAAAAGACCAAAAAAAAAAGCTGGGATAATGCATAACTTTCATGCAGTTTTTGTTAAACACAGATTAATTTTTGGTTTGGCAGAACTGATCCCCCCCACAGACACACACACACAGACACACACACACACACACACACACACAACACAAACAATATGGCTATTTTTTCTGAAACTCTCCATGGTCTCCTTAGGCCTCGGTGAGGCTGCGATCCTGTGCTTCTTCAGCTGTCTGTGGGGGGAACCGGCTGTCTTTCCTCCTCAACTCACTGCACACCAGGACTTTGGAAAACTATGATAAAAATGTAAAATATGATCGGAGAAAAACAAGCCCATCGTCACCAACTCGGGCACTGCAGCACTGCAGATGGAGTTCTGCAAATTCCTACAGGTCTACTCTCAGCTTCTGGTCTTATCTGGCTCTGGATCATGCAGGGAGCCAAACATGGGGGTTCAAACCCTAGGAAAGCCAGGTGTGGGGTCTATGCCTGCAGCCTCAGCTCTCAGGAGGCTGAGACATGCATATTATTGAGTTCAAGGCCAACTTAAAACCCTGTCTAAAAAATAAAAAACCAGGGTGGGGGCAGCAGCTCAGTGTTCCCAGGATTCAATCCTCATTACTATACCCCTGAGGGAATGAATGAGAGAATGTATGAATGAAGGAATTTCTTTCTTTTTTTTTTTTTTGGTCGTTCTCAGATAGGGTCTCATCATATAGCTCAGGCTGGCCTTGACCTCACTTAATAGCCCAGGCTGACCTCGAACTCGCAAAGATCCTCCTGTCTCAGCCTCCCAGGGCTGGGATTACAGGCATGGGCCACCACACCCAGTAAGGAGGACCCTTCTAGAGTTAAGGAGAGTGCAGATTAATAATGCAAAGGGTACCAACCAAGCCCCAACAGAATGCTGGGAGTTTGAGATAAACCAGGATGCTGGGAGCCCTTCATAATAAATAACCAGGCCAGACAACATTTGGCCTGTGAGGTCACAAGAATCTGGGAGCCCCAGGCCTGGAATTTGGCTGAGGGTGTAGCCCTTCCCCCAGGGCCAGCTAGGAAAGTGTACAGTACTTGTACTAGCTTTTGTTTACCTTGGTTTGGTTCTTAGTTTTGTGAGATTGGGTCTAGCTCAGTAGTACAGGCTATCCTTGAACTCAAGGTGATCCTCCTGCCTCAGCCTCCCTAGTGCTGAAATGACAGGTGCCAGGTACTATGCCTGGCTTGTCCAGGCTTTTGGAGGTTAGAGGTAAGTCAAAGTGGGCCAAGGACTTACAGATTTGGAGAAGCCTACGCAGCACACAGCCCGGTCGAACACACCCAAGCCCAGCACGTGTAAGGTGCAGAGGGAAACTGAGTCCCAGATGCGCACATGTGGGGGCAGCGGCTGCAGGAAAGAGGACTGTTACATGGGGACTCTGGCCCTGCTCCTGCCCTCCTTCCCACTCACCCGCTCTGCCCCATTACCTTCCCCTCCTTAGTGGTGCCTGCCACCTGTCCTGTGGCAATGGTGACCATATCCGGGTGGACAGCCAGGCTGGGGAGAGAGGGGAGAGATGGACAAGGCTCAGTCAGAGAGGCTCATGATGGCCCAAGTCCTTTCTTTTTTTGTTGTTTTCTTGAGACAAGGTCTCTGCAGCCCAGGCTGGCCATGAACTCACAGCAATCCTCCTGCCTCAGCCTCCCAAGGGCTGGGATGACAGGTGTGCACCACCACATCCAGCTTTACCAATCCCCTTCCTACACCAGGCCAAACAGTAACGCCCGGCTTCTCATTCCACGAATTGCTGGACTATTAGGTTGGCTACAGTGCTGTACTGATATACTTTGGTAGCAATAAGGGCACAAGGGAAGGGAGACTGAGGCCCTGGTCTCTGTCTCAAATGCCCCCAGGGCTCGGGCCTGGAAGAGAGTGACCAGGGAAGCACCCTGATGTCTGGGGGGGGCACCACTCAGCCCTAGCCCACCTCTGCATGGAAAGGCCCTGAGCCACAACTCCCTGCGGTCCCCCCCAGCCCCCACCAGGCCACACCATTTGATGTCATCATTGTGTCCCAGGTAATGGCGCTGTCTCTGCTCCTCCACACTGTACAGCACAGCCACCGAGGCCACGAAGTACACGATCTCCCCCGTGGGCAGCAGATAGAGGTTGGCCCTGCAGTCTCGGCCGCGGTAACCATAGCTGGAGGAGCCCAGGGAAGTTAAGGAGCCTGTTTCCTGCTGTGCCTGGCTGAGTTCTAGCCCCAAGGGATCCGAGCTCTTAGCCCTGCAGCGGCCTCCTTACACAGGTCTGTGCCCGAGCCCCTGGAATCTGGGATTGCGTCCTCATACCGAAAATGGGTCTTTGCAGATGTAATAAGCATGAGACCATAATAGCAGTGTGAGCCCTGAACCCAGTGGCAAATGTCCTTATGAGAGGAGATGCAAGTGCTGGGTGTGGTGGTGCATGCTTATAATCCCAGTACTAGGAAGGCTGAGGCAGGAGGATTGCTGCAAGTTTAAAGTCAGCCTGTACTACAAAGTGAGACCCTGTCTTAAAGAAAAAAAAAAAGAGAGAGAAAAAGAGACAGTGCAGGGAAAACAGCTATGTGAAGATAGGTTGGGGGTGGGGACTGAAGCCCAGTAGCCCAGGGGCTGTTGGCTGCTACCTGAAGCCAGCAGACAGGGAACAAACCCTCCTCAAAGCCCCTAGAGGGACTGTGGGCCTGCCAAGACCTTCATTTTGGATTTCTGGCCTCTGGAACTATTAGAGAAAAGTGTTCCATTGTTTCAAGCTACCTGGTTTGTAGCAACTGTTTTTTTCTTTGTACTTTTGATTTTTTTGCAGTCCTTGGATCAAACTCAGGCCTACACATGCTAAGCAAGCACTCTTACCACAGAGCTACATCCCCAGCCCTTTTGATTTGTTTTGAGACAGGGTCTTGCTAAATTGCCTGAGCTGGGCCTTGAACCTTAGAGCCTCCTGCCTCAGCCTCCTGAGTAGCTGGGATTACAGTGCATGCCACTGCGTATGTCTTATTTGTGGCAGTTATAGCAGGCATAGGAAATGAAAGCCCTCATCACCTCTGGAGGCCACAGGGACCTTGTTAAAAACCCACACTAACAGCCAGGCGTGGTGACACACACCTGTAATCCCAGTACCTGGGAGGCTGAAGCAGGAGGATCATTGTGAGTTCAGGTCAGGCTGTGCAGAGTGAGTTCAAGGTCAGGCTGTGCATAGTGAGTTCAAGGCCAGCCCAAACTACACATGGAGACCCTGCCTCAAAAACAAACAAAAAAGGGGCTGGGGATATAGCTCAGTGGAATAAGTGCCTGCCTAGCAAGCGCAGGGTCCTGAGTTCAATCCCCAGTACCGCCAAAAAAAAAAAAAAAAAAAAAAAACAAACAAAAAACAAAACCCACTAACACTTCAGTGTACTACTATTGCACCCATAGCTCTCAACTCAACTCAAAGTCCTCACAACACCCAGGCCTGGCCCATCTGGGCCCTAACTCTTCGCTCCCCTCACACTGGCTCAGCTGTGGTCACATTACTTCCAGTCGGTTTTGACCTCAGGGCCTTTGCACTTGCTCTTCCCACTACCTGAACACTCTTGCCCCTCATCTTTCCACCTCCTTCGGGTCTCAGCTGGACTGTCATCTCTCAGGTAGGCCTAACCTGCTCAGCCTCCTACAAATGGCAGCCAGGCATGATGGTGTACACGTGTAATCACAACACACTGGAGGGTTTGGGGATTTGGGTGTTTTTATTTGTGGATTTTTTTTTTTTTTTAGACAGAATTGAACTCAGGACCTCAAGATTGCCAGTCAGGCACCAGGCTGCTGAGCTATATCCCCGGCTTTTATTTTTTTTAATTATTACTATTTTTTTGTACTGAGAGTTGAACTTAAGACCTTGTACTTGCCAGGCAGCCACTTGTGCCACTGAGCTATCTCCCCAGCCCTTATTTTTGTTTTTATGACATTGTCTCACTATGCATTATAGGCTGGCCTTGAACTCACTATATATTCCAGCCTGGCCTCAAACTTGTGGAGATCCTTCTGCCTCAGCCTCCCAAGTGCTGGGATTACAGGTATACCTTGGCATATTATGGACGCTGACTTCACTGTCTGTTGAAAGATAATGGCCTCTCTCCTGTTTGGAACTTTTTGTGGCTCTCCAGTGCTCTAATGAGAAAGTTTTTTTGTTTTGTTTTGTCTTTTGAGACAGGGTCTCGCTATGCAGTTCTGGCTGGCCTTGAGCTCACTTTGTAGCCCAGGTTGGTCTCGAACTTACAATGATCCTCCTGCTTCAGCCTCCTGAGTGCCAGGATTACAGGCGTGCGCCACCATGTCCTGTTTGCTCTGTATTTATCATTTGGATTTCTCCTAGAAGGAGAACCACGCACCGTTTAAGCTTGTGTGTCTGATTTATCACACTTAACACTATGGTCTCAAGGAGCATCCACTTTTCCTACCAGTGACACAAGTTTATCCTTCTTTATGCCACAGTAGTGCTCCCTTGTCCTTGCTCTCTGATCTTAAGAGTTCCTTAAAATGCCAAGATCGTTACTGCTGCCTGAGGCCTTGGCAGTAACCTTTCCTGTTGCCTGCTACATCTCCTGCCACCCTTCATAGCTGCCACCTCCTTGGGCTCATTTACTCCACTGACCTTTCCTTACTTAGGTACTCTCTATTGTATTTGGTAACTGCCTATGCTCCCCAGTGAGTTCGCTGGTGACTGAGACTGGACTATTTTGCTTGCAGCTGTGTCTCCTCCTCCAGGAAGCCCTCCCAGCTGCAGGCTGGTCCTGGCCTTACACACTCTAGGTTGTTGCCATCAACAAGTCTGCTCCCTTACTGGTGTGTGAACTTGGGTACAGCTGGTCCTGAGCTTTTAAAGAGATGGGCGGGCCAGGGATATAGCTCAGCGGCATAAGCACCTGCCTGGCAAGCACAAGGTCCTGAGTTCAAATTCCAGTACAAAAAAACCCTAAAGAGATGGGCAATCGGAGGCTCACGCTAACCTTCTTTTTTTCTCTAAGACAAGGTTTCACTGTATAGTTCAGGCTGGCCTTGAGCTTACTTTGTAGCCCAGGCTGGCCTCAATCTTGCAGCGATCCTCCTGCCTCAGCCTCCTGAGTACTGGGATTACAGGCGTGCGCCACCATATCCTCCTCACACTAGCTTTTGAGAGCTCAGCACCTCTCCTGGATGTTTATCAGGCTCCACCTGCAGCTGGGCCACACATACTGCAGTGGGTGCGGCCTGGAGGAGGCTTTAGCCCCCAGAAAGCTCAGCCACAGGGCTAACCTTCCTGACTCCCACAGAGGAGCTGGGGCCCTGCAGTATGTGGCCCAAGCCAATGGTCTTTTCGGAAAAAAACTCAAAGTCCAGTGTCAGAGCTCTGGCCTCGGATCTGACTCCTAGGATAGGGCTGGGTCTCCTTTCTGGTTACTGGTTGTCAAAATACAGTCTGGATTCTAAAAAAGAGACAGATTATCTGTAATGTATTTATGGGCAGAGGAACGTACAGCCATCATGTAAGCACTTGGGAAAGACTAATTATTTTATCACTTCCTTTATGGGGCACAGATGACCCGCTCAGCCCCTTCTGCAGTATTTCAGTCCTATGAGATCAGGAAACTCATTTTTCAGAGGGGCAACTGAGGCAGAGAGGCAAGGTGACATCCAGGATCACAGTCAGAGGCAGGGCTGGGGTTTGAACCCTTTTCTGCCATATCCAGTGCAAAGTCCCTCTCTGTCTCTCTCAGGACTTCTGTCTCTGCCCAGGGCAGGGGAAAAGGGAGACATGAAAGCAAAGGATACACCCAGTCCAGCTTGAGGCGGTAGGGAGGCAGCTCGGAGCGCGTGTCCAGGCTGTAGGTGGGAGCCAGCTCATCCGGGATCAGCATAGGCACAGGGCGGCCCCGCAAGAACATTTTCACGGACCCTTCTTCTGCTAAGACACTCACAGAGATCAGGCGCTAACGCCACCCCAAGTCCCACTCCTACCCCTCTTGGGCTTCACTTTTTGTTTGGTTTTGTTTTTTGAGACAGAGTCTTCTTTTGTAATGCAGGCTGCTGGCCTTACACTATGTAGCCCAAGCTGGCCTTGAATTCACAGAGAGCCTCCTGCCTCAGCCTTGCAAGTGCTGGGATCATAGGTGGGCAAACCTTGATTTAGGTGACCCAAACCTTGCACACTTGCATGCCCGGCTACGTTTTTTTGGTAAACGGAGGAGCTGAGGCCATCGAAGCAAAGGGCCAGCAGCAGGATCTGACCTGTCACCCCCCAAGAAGCTAATGTCCAGCCAAGTCCTTCTGTCCTCACTCACCCATGCTGAAGATAACTTCTTTGGTTTTGCTAACAGGAAAGGATGCAACACAAAAAAAAAAAGAAAAGTGCTTTTTAGCAGGCAGGTTAGACGGTTACAAAGGGGAAGAGCCCCACCGCCTTCCATCCCCTGCCCACTGCTCCCGGGAGGTCTCAGACGAATAGTGGGGGCCGAGTAAGGGGCGGAGCTCTGCCTCTCTGCAGGCCGTGTGCTTTGCTCGGTTGATGGTGCAGAGCCTAAGACACAGGCCCAGAGAGGCAGTGATCGCCAAAGATCACACAGCACGAAGTGGCAGGGACACGATCCTGGAAGAGAGGAGTCGCCGGGGATCTCTCCCTCCTAATCAGCACAGTGCTCGCCAGAGCCCCACTTCCCGTCCCCAGAGCCCCAAACTGTAAGCAGAGAGGGAAGCGGAGAAAGTTTCGGGGAAGGGACGTTTCTCCACATTCCCCAACAGCGGAAAGGGATCAGGTGGTCCGACCTGGATCCCTGGGAATGGGAGGGGTCTGGGACCCAAGGCCCCGGAAGTGGAGTAAGAAGGGGGTCTTGTGAGAGGGTCTCACCCAGCTCCAAAGCTACTCATGGCGGCGGCTGGCGGAGCTTCGGGGCCGGGGGTGGAGCCGGGACCGGCTCCGCCGCTTCCGGCCCTGGGAGGCGCCCGCGCGCCGCGCCCTGCCCCGCCCTCCGCGGCTACCCCTGGAGCCGGCGGATGCCACCGGGTCCCACATCCTGGGCTGTGGAGTCCTGATACCAGGCTCCCGTTGAGGGACGGGAAGAGTGGTTGAGAACGTGGACTCGGGGCGGCCTGCCTGAGCTCCAGTCCCACCCCGTTCTGCCTCTTTCTAGTGGTGTGGCCCAGTCGCCCAACCTCTGCCTCCGTCTCATTTTAAACATGGGGTTAATCAAGAGTATCCACACCCCCCGGGGTGGCTGCGAGGATGAAGATGACTAATTCACGTAAGTGCCTGGAAGAGTACCTGATGCACAACGTGTTTGCTACGATGTCAGAGGAGGGGAAAGGTGCGGGGCCTGACCTGGGTCCTGCCTTAGCTCAGGCTGACCATGCCCAGCGCGTCGTGACTCCACCCCCAGGCTCTGACTCCGCCCACGTCCTTGGTACGGCCCCGCCTCCAGAGGCAGCGCTCAACATTCTGGTCACACCCACCTCCTACTTCTAACCCTGCTCCTAAGTTGACTAAGTCTCTAGATAACTGATGGCTTACACCACACACTCGCCCCTCTCCTCGGGCCCCACCAGGCATTCCGACCACAGCCACCTTCACCGGGCTCAGTCCCAGGGTTGGATCCCCACAAGTCCCAATTGGCTCCGCCTCTTGAAATTGGACCTCCCCCATCCATGGCTCCGCCCAACATCCAGGCAGCGCCCTCTCCCTTCCTTGCGCGGGCCCCTGAAATCTGACAGGTCCCCACCTGGTCTCAGCCCCTCTGACCCCCACTCCAGGTTCTGATTCTGGCAACACCTGCAAAACCACAACCTCACCTCGGATTCTCCCACTCCCTGAAGAAACTCTGAGGCTGAGCCCCTGAGACTCAAATGAGGACTCTCACCTTACTGGCCATGCCCACGCGCCCCGTTCCACCCAGACCTCCCCTCTGGCTCACACTGAGAACCCCCAAACCTTGCACACCTGCGTTCGAGTTCCACCCAGAGGACTCTGGCCACGCCCCTCCATCTTGGCCACGCCCCCTCGTGCCTTCCATCTTGGCCACTCACCCCAAGAATCGCACCTGCCTTTGAACCATCTCTCCCCAGTCTCGGTGACGATACCCTCGTGGCCGAGGCCATGACTCTCAATTCCCCATCCTCTGCCCGACCGATCCGGTGTTCCGACCGCAGCCCCCGAGGCACGGCTCCTACCCGATACTTACCCTTCCTTTTTGGCGCTACAATTGCTGCTGGAGGACGTGGTGCGGCTGCGGGGATCCTCGCGACGCACGGAGGCGAGGCGCTCTGGCGACAAGTAGCGGCGGCTGCTGCGACAGGCGAGCACAGTCGGGAGCAGAGTCCGCGAGGCCGGCGGGCCAGGGGGCCGGGGCCGCGGGAGGGCAGCTGGAGCTCGCGCGCAGGAATCCCTCCCTCCCCAAGAAATAGCCTCCGGCTCCCGCGAGGGCTTGGAAGAAGCTGGGGGTCTGGTTTCGGTGCCTCACCTGCGCCCGAAGGTTGCCTCCTTCTTGGGAGAAGACGGGGACGTGGCATAGCCACCCACGCGCCGCGGGGGTCCCGAGCCATTGAGGGGCGTCCTGGTGGGAAGGCCTTTCAGGAGCTGGCACACTGGAGCGACGGAGTTGGGGAACAGAGGGTGAGTGCGAGGGCAGGGCTCTGAGCGCGCCCTTTGTCCCCTCCAGCCCCGCCACCATACCCGAAGCAGTGGTCCCGAGGCGCGGGGGCGCACGGCCCTTGGGGGTCCCCCTCGCGCGCAGCGCCGCGCCCTGTTCTTCGCATGCCCGCAGGCGACGCAGCGCGTCCGCCAGCGCCGCCTTTAGGACCGCCAGCTCGTCCTCCTGCAGCTGCAGCCGCTGCTCCAGCGCCGACACGCGGTCGTCCACCTCCATGCCGCTCGTGCCGGACAGATTGTCATCTGGAAGGCAGGGGAGCGCGGGCTGCGGGGCTCAAAGGGGCTCCAGCGCCCGAGGCCCCTTCAGATTTCCCAGGTCTGAGCGGCGGGGGAGGCGGGAGGCCGCTCTCCCTGCTTCTCCCGAAACCTGGGGCAGCGAAGGCTCAGCAGAGAGAAGGAAATCCCCCTCTCTCTCCTGCCCTTCTCCACCTTGTGTCTGCTACGGCGGCCCGGCTGTGTGACTTTGGGGAAGTCCCTTCCTCTCTTCGAGGATTCTGAGAATCCTAGACCCTCTCGCTCTGGTTTCGAAATTTTATGAGTGCCAGGCGAGGTGGTGCACTCCTGTGATCCCAGCACTCTGGGAGGCTGAGGCAAGATGATCGAAAGCTGGAGCTCAGTCTGGGCAACTTAGCGAGACCTTGTCGCGAAATAAAAAAACAAAACTTAAAAAGGGTCTGGGGCTATAGCTTAGTCCGAAGGCCCTAGGTTGGATCCTCAGTACCGGAAAAAAAAAAAATCTATGACTAAGATACTAAATATCTATGAGTAAGATCAACATTTTAAGGATGACATCAACCGACTCGCAGTGACACTAACGTTCTAGAATAGGTATCCAATATTCTCTGACGAACGTCGGTGTTGTTACGGGAACTAACAGTACCTCAGTTCCTCAGACTTTACGCCTTTTCCCCTGCGCGCCTCACCAAGGGGCTCCCTCAGCCCTCCAGCCAGCGGCAATGACAGAGCTTCTGTGCCCCCTGGCGGCCGGTGTGGGGGATCGCGGGCATCATATAGTGGACCCAGGAGACCCAAGGAAGGAAGATGCTTAAGATGACACTCCATCTCTCCTCCTAGCCGCAGTTCTTCCCCTCTGTCCCCTTTATTTATCTTCCCTCTGCACTCCACATCCTAAATTTGCCTCTGCCCCTCCTCTTCAATCCATAGGTGCTGCGAAAATGACTTCTCCATCATAGCACACACACACACACACACCCATTTCCCGAAAGGGGCAACCTCCCCCTTCCCTCCCAGACCGCTCATACCCAGACTCATTGCCGGCCACAGCCGAGGTGGCCCTGGCTCCCAGCCTGCTAGAAGTAAAGATGGTAGCATAAACAGGGACGGGGCGTGGAGGTCGCACCTGCCAACTCACGTCCCTAGGCTGCCCCGCCTGTCCGCTGGGCTCCGCAGTGCAGCCGTGGGTCCCTCCCCCTCCTCCGCCACCCAATCGCTGCCGGTCTTCGCCGGCCCTGCCCTCCCCCCCAAGGCTTCGCGGGTCCCTCTATGGACCTGCAGAGAAGGGCAGGAGGAGGGGGGGCTCCCCAGGTCAGGAGAGAACCGTCCGGATTTGGAACCCAAGGAGGTTCCGACAGGGGAATCTCGGGCTTCTAGTGGTGTCGCGTTTGGAACAGCAATCAAGGCAGGAGGCTGGAGGGAGTGTGCAGACACAGGCAGAGCGTCATACAGGGGGGAACAGGGACCTAACTTCCTCCCTAGGCTGAGCCTCTTCCTAGTTACCTTTAGTACTTCAAAAAAAAAAAAAAAAGGCACCTGTTATTGCAAGCTCGGGTGTGGAAGGCCGGCCGGCTCAGGAGGCACTGGGCCCTCTGCCCTGCTGTGGTATGTGCTCAATAAACCCAGCCTAGAACGAACTGTTCTGTTAGGCTACCTACTGCTCCCAGCAACTCTCCCAGCTGTAGGAGGAGGAAGAGGTTGAAGCTCAGAAGGTTAAGCTCCTTGTTCAGGGAGGGACACAGAGGCTCCGTACAGAACCACACTTGGCCCAGGTGGGCACCCGTCATCCTGCCTCCTGGAGGGGCAGAGGATGACAACACCAGGATGACCATCCTGGTTCTCCTCTGCCAATTCCAGGGGTCCTTGGCTGAAGAGCATGTGCCCTGGAAGTGACCTCCAAACTGGAACGTGGTCCCTTTTGCACCCTCTTGCCCAGTGAGAGGGGCTCTCACCTTGACGCTTCGCCCCCACCCTTAAGCCGACGTCATTGTGAGGCCTCGGCCTGTCTCCCCCACCGGCCCTCTGCGCGCTCCTGACCACTGCCTTCGGCCTCAGCTCCTCTGCCCAGAGACGAGGCCTCGCCTCCCACTCTCCTCCCGGTGTCCCCGAGACCCAGCTCCCCTCATCCAGGCCTGACACCCATGGAGTATCATGGTATCCTGGCCATTTGTCCAGGGAGAGGGGAGGGGTTTAGTGGGTGCGAGGGGTGGGGAGGAGAATTTTGGGGGCTACACTGGAGCAAAGGTCCTCTGGCGTCATTCCTACCCACTTTTCACCCTGCCCTCAACTCTCACACTGAACCCCACGCTCTCCCCCCATCCGTCTGTCCTGCTAAGGAGACACAGCAGGGATCCAAGACTAGAGGGGTGCAGAACTGCAGGTCCAGTCGACCCCAAGGCCACTGCTTCTTCCAACCCCAGGCTCCTGGAGCTCTGCTCCCACCCTCCCTCTAGCCACCTGGGGAGCAAAGGAGGATTCAAGTGGGTTGGGGGCCTGGACCCTGGCTTTGAGGATGGTGACCTTGCTCCAGAGTCAGGATCTTGCTGGGGGGGGAAGGGGGGCGGTCTTCCGCAAAGACGAGGGATATGGACTTGAAAGGATGGGGCAGGAGGAGGGTCCTACTCTGGGCGGGGCCAGGGACGAAACTAAGGGGGGGGATCTCACCGTTGCAGTATTGCAGGAGCGAGGACGTGTCGTAGAGGCCGCAGAAGGCCGGGCCGCGCTCCGCCATCGCCCCGCCAAAGCCACCGCCGGCCCCCCCGGCCCCAGCCCGGGCCCGGTCCCCCCCCAGGCCCTGCCTCCCGTTGCCATAGCAACGCCCTACGTTCCCGCATCCCAAGCTCAGCCAGCCCTGCATCAGGCGGCCGGCGCCAGGCCCCGCACCGGGGTCATCCCCCAGGAAGTCCAGAAAGGGGAGTCGGGACACCCTCTGACAATCCCCCCCCAACACAATCTTGAGTCTGGGATTGGCTGCGCTGAAGTCCCTCTAGGTACTGTCTGGCTCCGCCCACAACCAGAGTGCATCCTCTCTAGACCCGTTCCTCGCCTCTTTGGAACCAATGAGAGCCTGTCGCGCAGGCTCCTTCGCCAATAAGGATGTAGACGGATTAGAAGGGGCGGAGCCTTCCCTGCTTTTCAGTCTGAAGCGGAGCCCCCAGGTGTGGAGAGGGGGAAGACACGCCCTTGTCTCCCACACTGTCTCCTTAATCTTTTATTGGATTCCCAGAAGCCTCTTCGCAAGACCAAGGCCCTATACTATTCTGAAGCCGGTCCAGTTATCCACTAGCTGTGCCCTGAATCTGAGGCTAGCGGAGTTCTCGATCCTTGTTTATTAGATCTAGCCCCACCCCCAGGGCTCTTAGCCCCACCCCCAGAATCGTGCGCGTGTTTATGTTCTCTTCCCGCCCCAAAGCCATTAGCTCCGCCCCCTGAGTGTCGGAGGGATTATAATCTCCCGGAGCTCTAGACCGAATTTTTATAGGATTAGCTCCACCCTCGAAATTTAAACTTCTCCCCCTAACTCATTAACCCCTCCCTAGCCTTCTCCCCTAACTCATTAACCCCTCCCTAGCCTTTCCATCCAATGTCTTCTGGGGGTTCGAGGTCCTTAGCTCCGCCCCCCCAGAACCCTAGTCTCCCACACCCGCGTTATCCAGTCCGGATTTTGAGACAGGCCCAGTTGTGCTGCCTGGACCAGTCCGCGGTGTCAGCCTGAGCTGGCTCGGAAGTTTCGGGGAAGAGGGGGGGTAGGAAAGCTGACAATGGACCTTGAAAACAGTGGGCCGCCCTTCTGAGTCTCAACGCCTAGGGACTACCCACTGGGAGGGGAACCACCGGGTGCTCTATCACTGAGCTGCATCCCCAGTCCTTTTAGTTTTTATTTTGAGACAGGGTTACACTAAATTCCCTAGGCTGGCCTCGAACTCATGATCCTCCAGCTTCACCTTCCTAAGAGGTTGTATTACGGATGTGCCCCATCACACTCTGCTCGCCTATCTCTTTTACACATTTAAAACATTTCCTAAGATCCGGGGATATAGCTCAGCAGCACACGCTCCTGCCTGGCAAGCGCAAGGTCCTGAGTCCGATTTGCGGTACCAAAAAAAAAAAAATTTCATGACATCGATGTGTAATCCTAGCATTGGAAGTCTGAGGCAGGAGGATCATCATGAGTTCAAGGCCAGCCTGGATTAGAAAATGAGACCCTATCTTGAAACACAAAAGCAACAAAACAAATAATATAATAGCCAGCATTTAGTGAGCATTTGCTACGTGCCAAACGCTCAACACAAATCCTATTTCATCACTATTTTACAGATGAGTTAAGAGGCATAGTGCTGGTAAAATTGTTTCTGGCCCTCTTAAGCAGTATGAAAAAGCTCAGAAGGATGGAGAGTGAGAAGGGCCATTTGAGCTGAGGTTCAGACGATAAAAAACAAGCAATTAAGCCTGAGCATGGTGGCTCGGGCCTGTAATCCCAGCACTTGGGAGGCTGAGGCAGGAAGATCACTGCAAATTCAAGGCCAGGCTGGGCTATAAGTGAGTGCTAGGCCAGCTTGAACTGCAAAGTGAGACCCTGTCTCAAAAAGACAGAAAGAGGGTTGGGGATATAGCTCAGCGGCATAAGCACTTGCCTGGCAAGCCTTAGGTAATGAGTTTAATTTCCAGTACCAAAGGAAAAAAAAAAGAAAGAAAGAAAGAAAAGAAAAGAAAGAATCATAGCTGGGTGTGGTGCTGCACACCTTTGATCCCAGCACTCAGGATGCTGAGGCAAGAGTATCACTGTGAGTTCGAGGCCAGCCTGCATGACAAGCTAAGACCTTATCTTACAAATAAAGACAAGAAAGAAAGAAAGAAAGAAAGAAAGAGAGAGAGAGAGAGAGAAAGAAAGAAAGAAAGAAAGAAAGAAAGAAAGAAAGAAAGAAAGAAAAAGAAAGGAAGGAAGGAAGGAAGGAAGGAAGGAAGGAAGGAAGGAAGGAAGGAAGTTACACCTAGATTGGAGGGAGGAAGCTTTTTGTATCAAAGAGACAGCAACTGCAAGAGTCCTGAGGTAGGCTAGAGTCTGACATAATCCTGGAGCAACAAGGCTGGTAAGGATGGAGCTGTGGAGGAGGAAGAGGAGGCTAAGGAGGTGATGCGCCTTCTGGACCTTGTGGGACCTGGAAGGCTGTAGGAAAACTTTTGTAGTTTGTCACTGCATCCTCCATGAGCTCTGATGTGGTCACAGATGTAAATTACACAGGAGTGCAGTACCTGCACTGGAAGCCCACATAAACAGTAACTCCTATTCATTTCTCAGGGAACATCTACTGTGTGAGGCATCAAGATCGATGATGGATTCAAAGTCATGACCCCTGAGCCAGGCACAGTGGTATGCTCCTGTGATCCCAGCATTTGGGAGGCTGAGGCAAGAGGATCACTGCAAGTTAGAGGCCAGACTGGGCTACATAATGAGTTCAAGGCCAGCCTGAACTACAGACCAAGACCCTATCTCAGAAAATAAAAACAGCTGGGTGTGGTGGTGCACACCTGTCATCCCAGCACTTGGGAGGCTGAGGGTCCTTGTGAGGAGGATTGTTGTGAGTTCAAGAACAGCCTGGGTTACAAAGTGAGCTCAAGACCAGCCTGCATTGCATAGCAAGACCCTGTCTGAAAAAGAAAAAAAAAAAATGCATGATGAAGCCATGGATATTCTGTAGCAGATTTTTCCAGGTAGGTGCTTGTGCCGCTGAGCTATATCCCCCGCCCAGCAGATTGTTCAAAAAGACAAAAAAAAAAAGAAAAAACAAACAAACAAACAAGGGGCCAGGGAGGGGAGATAGCTTGGAGGCACAACACCTGTCTGGCAAGCACAAGGTCCTGAGTTTGATTCCCAGCACCAGAAAAAAATATAATAATAAATAATAATAATTTTTTTTTTTAAAGCAGGCATAGCCGGGCATGGTGGTGCACACCTGTAATCTCAGGACTCAGGAGAGTGAGGCAGGAGGATTGTTGTGAGTTTGAGGCCCACCTGGGCTATGAAGTGAGCTCAAGGCCAGCCTGAACTGCATAGCGAGACCCTATCTCAAAAAGACAATAAATACATACATACATACATACATATATACATACATAAAATGAAAAGCAAGCATGGAGGAGTGCACCTATAATTCCAGCACTCGGGAGGCTGAGGCAGGAGGATTGCAATAGTTTCAAGGCCAGCCTGAATTGCATAGTGAGACCCTGTCTCAAACAAATAAACAAATAAAACAAAACATGTAGACCCAAATAGACACGGGCCATTATCATAAGCGAATCTGCGTGCTGATAGAAACAAAGAGGAACCCAGGTTTCCTGCCTCCAGAACTCCAGCTCCTCCCACCCCTGCCTGCATGAGCTCATATTCTAGCAGTCCGACTCCTGCACACACCCAGAGCTCAGAAGCAAAGATGCACACATTAAGGCTGATGCTGGTGAACCCAGAGGGCTGTGGGAGCCCAGGGGAGGGCCCAACCTGGGGCTCTATGTAGTGGTGGAGGGAACAGCAGGCAGAATTTAGGCTGGTGGGTTGGGGGGGGGCAGAGAGAGAGCTCACATACAGATGTACACTGTTGGCTAGGCGCAGTGGTGCACACCTGTAAACCCAGCCACTTGGGAGGAGGAGGAGGCCCAGCCCGAAAAACTCAGTCAGACCTGCCGCAAAATTTTAAAAAACATCTAAGAAGGGCTGAGGACGCAGCTGAGTGTAGTAGGGACCTGGTTTCATTCCTAGTACTGAAGAAAAACAAAAGTGAGTCACCCTCAGGCCCTGTCCTAGAAAGGCTCCCAGCCCCACTGTGGGGTGAGGACACTGTCAGCATGGATGTGAACGAAGAGACCCCAGGCCAGGGGTTTGGCTCTTTTGCGGAGTGGGAGTCACCCAAGCACCCACCTCCTGGGGGAGAAGAGCCGGCTGGAGGAGCAAGCGCCTGCAGCGTTGCACAGCGCTCTGTGTGGTTAATGGAGCTGGCCGTGTTACAAGTGTTTTCACAGGGAGATGTCAAGTGGCTTGGGGGTGGGGTGCCATGCTGGAGGAGGGGTGGGGATAGACAGGGCTCACAGTCTCTGTCTTTTCTCTATGCCTCTAGGCTTCTTTATCTTACCCCACCCCACCCCCTTTTTTGAGACAGAATCTTGCTATGTAGTCCAGGTTGACCTTGAACTCATAGAGACCTCCCGCATCGGCCTCCCAAGGGCTAGGATTACAGATGTGTGCCACCCCACCTGGCTCCTAACATTTTCTCACTATCTCCATCTCTGTCTCTTTATGCCTCGGTCTGGAAATGGGAGGTGAAGCTGCATAGGCTGGGCCCTCTTTCCATCACTTATGAGCTGTGTTGCCTTGGGCATGTTACTTACTGTCTCTGAACCCAAACCTCCTCCTCTGGAAAATGGAGATAATATGCCTGCTACAGGACTGTTACAAAGAGTGAGCTGCTGTAAAATTCCAGTACATGGCAGCCATTATTTTGTGTGTGTGTGTGTGTGTGTGTGTGTGTGTGTATGTCCCTTTTTTTTTTTTTTTTTTTTTGAGACAGGGTTTTGCTGTGTAGTTCAGGCTGGCCTGGAGCTCACTTTGTAGCCCAGGCTGGCCTCGACCTCCCAGCGATCCCCATGCCTCAGCTTCCCAAGTGCCAGCCATTGTTACTCTATTAGTTTTACTGATCTGCGGCTGTCTTTTTTAGTCTTTGCTTTTTCCCCTGTCTTTCTGACTTTTTTTTTCTGTTTGTCTTTCTCTCTCTCCTTTTTTTTTTTTTTTTTTTTTTTTTTTTTTTTTTTTTTTTTTTTTTTTTTTTTTTTTTTTTTGTCTGTTGGTTTCCATATTTGGGCCTTCATTTGGGATAAGAGCTTCATGAAGCCAGGGTGACACCTACTGTTCACCGGAGTCCCCAGCATTGCCAGGGCAGAGCTTGGTACCCAGCATGTGGGAAGACAGCAGTGACTGGGACAGACCCAGCCCAGCTCGCCCGGGGCTGAGTCAAAGAAAGGGAAGAATATTTTGCCGACAGGAGGGTAAGCAGGCTTGGACGATGACCCAAAGATGGGGAGCGCACCTGGGCATGGCACCACACACTGGTAATCTCAGCACTATGGGAGGCTGAGGCAGGAGGATCGCCATGAGCTGGAAGCCAGCCTGAACTACGTATCGAAACTCTGTCTCAAAAAAAAAAAAAAAAGGAGACAATTTAGATAAAATTCGAGGAGAAAGGTTGAGAGAGCTAAGGAGAGTGAAGAGTGAGGAGTCAGGAAGGCACAGAGATGACACTGCGAAGCTCAGCGAAAGCCTGGACGGTAGTGGAGGGGAGCCTGTGCTTCCCCTGAGGGCACTGGGGAGCTATAGCCGGTTCAGAGCTATGGGAGGGACAAGATGAAGTTTGGCCTTTAGCATGGCCCCCTGGCGACGCGCTGCCCTGCTCGATGGGAGAGCAGAGGTAGAAGATGGAACTGGACCCCAGAAGCCTGCGGGAAAACACCAATGTCAGCTTGCTGTGCCGCCACCAGGGGGCAGCAGGGGGCCCCGTAGGACTGACTCAGCTTGGTCCGGTCGTGAGGGGATGTGCGCCCAGGATTTGGAGGTGCAGGAAGTGAAGCTGTGTGGAGAACATCGTTCAGGAACCCTCTGCTTCCTGGGCCCCCATCCTGGCCTCTGGGCCCCTGGAAACCTCCCCCTCACCCGGCTCCAGTTATGTCAACATCGCCTGCTGCTTGTGGCCAGGACAATATTTGCCCTCAGCATCTGGGGCGGTTGCTATGGAGATGTGCACCGTCCTTCCCCCTCCCCAAGTCCCAGAAGAGCCCGAAAGGAGCCAAGGCTTTCACGTTGAGCTACATCCCTAGCCCTTTTTTATTTCTTATTTTCAGACAAGGTCTTGCTAAGTTCCTAAATTGCCCAGGTTGGGCTCAAACTTGAAATCCTCCTGCCTCAACCTCCCTTAGTGCTGGAATCCTGGGTGTGCACCTCCACATCCAGCCTCTTTCTCTCTCTCCTTTCTTTCTTTCTTTCTTTCTTTCTTTCTTTCTTTCTTTCTTTCTTTCTTTCTTTCTGTCTCTTTGAGACAGGGTCTCGCTGTGCAGTTTGGGGGGGCCTTGAGCTCACTTTGTAGCCCAGGCTAGTCTGGAACTTGCAATGATTCTCCTGCCTCAGCCTCCCGAGTACTGGGATTACAGGCGTGCACCACCACACTTGGCACCGGCCTGTTCCTTAGATCTTGTTTCTTTGGGTCACTTTCTCTGTCCTTCACCCTCTCTGGATTCCTGTGTCTCTTTCTGCCTCTCCGAGCCTCACTCTCTTTGGATGCCTATATTTTGTATTTTTCTTTCCACGTTTCTGTCTCTGGATAGCTAGCTGTCTCTTCTGTCTCTGGGTTCTGGTGTCACCGTGTGTCACAGTCCCTTTGGTTTTTTTTTTTCTTTTTTTTTTTGGCGGTAGTGGGGATCGAACTACAGGACCCTGCACTTGCTAGGCAGGCGCTTATTCCACTGAGCTATATCCCCAGCCCTAGTCCCTTTGGTTTGTCTCCTGGCTCTTGTCTCTGGGTGTCTGTCTCCACTGCCCTGTGTTGCTGGCCATGTCTTCCTCTGGCTGTCTCTGTCTCTCCGCCTTTGCGCACGTGTCTCTCTCGGGATCACTGGCTTTCAGGCCTTCTACCCTGCAGTCCTGAATCTCAGGGGGTCGGCACAGCTTCCCAGTTCTGGCCTCAGTCCCCACAGGGTGCCCCCTTTTCCCATATCTCTCTGCCTCATTTCTCCTGCACCATCTGCCCGCACCCCAGGCCCCTGCAGCTCCCCGCTGGCGCTGCGCAGCCAGGCGGCCCCACGGGGCAGACATGGCTCTCAGCCTCCATCCTGCCGCTCAGCCCTGGGGGCAGAGGGCGAGTGACCAAAGCCAGGAGCCCCAGGCCTGGGGACAAGGGAGAGCGACTCAGACAGACAGACAGACACCCAGAGAGAAGATGGGGAGGGGAGAGAAAGCAGACAGCTTCTAGAGGGGACAGGGCAGAGGAGGGGGGTGAAAGGAGGGAGGGAGAGGAGGTGACAGCCAGCCAGGAAGGGAAGGGGCTGGGGAAGGGGGAGAAGGCGGTGAGGGATCAGACACTGTAGTCACAGCAGAGGAGGAGGCAGGACCAGGACCGCAGAGAGGAGCAGCTGAGGGAGGAGAGGCTGGGGCAAGGGAGAGGGACTGAGAGGCAGGAGCGGCAGCGTGGGGACCTGGGTCCCCTGGGCTGCAGGGCTGTGACACAGAAAGGCATCAGCCTCCTGTCTGCCTGAAGCCTCCTGAAGCCCTGAGGATGGGACCTGCTGTCCCCTCCCCAGAGGGCTGGGAGGAACCAGTCAGAGGCCCCCACGTCTGCCCTGCCTCCCCACCCTGTGTCCTGGAGGGGGAGGGGGCGAAGAGGCCAGGCAGGACACCTGGCTCCCAGGCTCCCGGTACCATTGCCCCACCTTTCCGCTTCTGTCTTCCCATCTCTCCTGCTCCTCACCCTTCTCCTTTCCCTCCCCCTTTCCTTCCCTTCCTCTCTCTCTCTTTTTTAATGTTTTGAGACAGGATATCTTTATGCAGTTCAGGCTGGTCTTGAATTCACTGTGTAGCCCAGGAGGCAATCCTCCTGCCTCAGCCTCCTGAGTGACAGGATTATAGGCGATAGTTTCCTTTCTTTTCCCTTCCCTTCCCTCCCTCCTCTCCCTTCCATTCCTCTCCCTCCCCTTCCTCTCTGTCTCTGTCTCTCTCCTCTCTTCCGGTCTGTCTCTGTCTCCCGTTCCAGCTCCCCTTTGGTCTTCTCTTCCTGTCTCTCACCACCTCAGCTCCGCTCCCCTGCTCCCCCTCCCCCTGCAGCGGAGTGACCCTTCCACCCTCTGGGGTCAAGGCGACTCCTCCCCAGCCCCAGCCTCTCCTCGAGGTGCCGGGCCATCTCAGACCCTCATCCCTGTCCACTTCAGGATGGAGCTTTCCCAGGACCCAGAGGGCGCCAGGAATGTGGGCCAAAGGGCAGGGAGGCCCCAGCGGCCAGGCCCTGTCAAGGACTCCTGCACCCCAGACTTGTTTCCTTCCAGCCTGTGGTTTGGCCCTCACACCACCAGCCCCCCCTTGCTGCCCTCCCCAGGCCTTAGGCCTCGGTTTGTCCTCTGCAGTTGGGCAGGGTCTCCTCCATCCCACGTATCTGCTGGTCCCAGGGGAGTGTGTGGTCATGCTTGTTCATGGTGTGATTGATGAACAGGAGGCGGCGGTGTGTGTTGAAGGGGGGCCAGGCCCTGAGAGCAGGACTGGGTTCTGAGCCGTCCTGTGGGCAGATAGTCCCCCACACAGGGCAAAGGAAGAGCCTGCAAGCAGAGAATGGGAACCGGTGGGACTTGGTGATTCCTGTGACCCTGAGACTGTGGTTAGTATGTGCTTGTGGGATCACATGTGTGACGTGTATCAGAGTGTGTGTGACTTGTGTGGCTGTCATGGAGAGTCCTGTGTGTGACTGTCTCGCTATGTGGGACTGTGTGGGAGCTTGTGACAGCATGTGTATGGGTCACACTCGGGGAACATGTTTTGGGGTCCAACTGTGGACTTGAGATCACGTGACGTATGTGTGGCAGTGTGGTCCCCTCATGCTGTGTGTGACTTTCGACTTGGGGGAGAACTGTGTGACCCTGTGGGTAGCCACACAGTCTGTGCCTCTGCTATGCTGACCTCATCCTTTGAACTCTTCCTCCAGGCAAACCTGGGGACCCGTGGGATGATGGAGACACTGTCCTGCTCCTGTCCTTCTGGGGCCCATGGGGGGGGGGAGTGTTTGTGAGGAGCTACCAGTGAGTGTGTAAATGAGTGTGTCAAGGACAGCGTTCCCGGGGTTGTGGGAACCTGACTGCTTCCAACCCATGTGCAGGAGCCAGAGCTCTGCCCAGGTGGCTGTGCCACCCCGTGGATGGCTGCCACCCGGTGGGTGAGAGACGGGCTCTCTGGGTGTGGACGGCGTTGTGCCCCAGTGAATGGACCCGTGACCCTGAGGAACGGTGGGTGTACGGGCTTCTGTGCCTGTGCCGCCCGGGCACTCAACCTAGGGGGTTGTGTGCGACACTTGTGCATGATGTGGCCCTGTGTGCGAGAGGCTGGATGGGAAGGAGTGCTCTGTGGCCTGAGGGCTGAGTAGAGGTGAGAGACTGTGCATGCCGGGTGGGCGTCTTCAGACTGGGACTCCTCTCCCAGAGACTGTGCTACTCACAGTGGCCGGGCTGGCATGGGCCCTGTTCCCAGCTCCCCTCAGGCCCCGGTTCCGCCCTGGCCCCGCCCCCTCCCACCGCCCCAGGCTCCCAGGCTGCCAGCGCCTGTCCCCTCTTCCAGAGCACACGCAAGCGCCAGAGGCAGCGGTGGCAGGGGCAGCCGGAGCAAGTGACCAGGAGCAGGACTGGGGACAGGTGAGCCCCCCCACCTCTGGGTCCCTCCCTGGCTCTGGCTCCTTCTCACCCTGCCCCTTCATCTCCTGCCTTTCTGTGCCCTGACTCCATATCCGTCTTTTGCTGTCTGTCTTGATGTCTCCGTCTCTGCCGAGCCTCCAGATGGCTGCGTTTCCGCACCTCCACAGGTCTCTCCCCCTTTCTCTCTCTCATCTCTACCTCCTTTTGTCTCCTCGCTGTCACTTTTGTCTTTCTCTGTCCCTTGGTTTCTGGTCTCTTGCTGTGCGCCTCGCTGTCGCTCCCTCCCAGCGCCTCTATCCCTGTGTCCTGCGTCTCTGACGCTGTCCCTCTGCGGCTCTGTCCCAGGTGCCCCTGGGTGCCCCTCTACCTACACAGCGGCCCCCGGGAGTTGACAGGGAGTACAGGGGTGTAGAACAAAGGATTTTCAGGCATCTGGACCCCTGCAGAGCAGGGTTTAATGCCTCTCTGGTCTCCAAGTGTTTGGAGGCTGGGGGTTGTCACGCTGACTGGCCTTTATCTGACCATACTGGAGAAAGTTTTGTAAGGTCGGGCTCCCATCTGCAAATGGAAAACCCTTTGGGCTGATCGAGTGCGAACTCAAACCGGTCTTTCAAGCTCCCCTCCCGGCTAGGTTGACAGCTTCTATTCGCTCCTCTCCTCGGTGATCACCAGGTCTCCCGGGGTCTCTAGGTCTAGACTCTGAGTGACATTGACGCTTCTGCCCAGCTAAGCTCTAGGGCAACAGCCCCCTCTGCAAACACCCTCCCTTCCACCGCCGCTGCCCCAGCAACAGTTGGGGGAGGCCCGGGCCGAGCGAGCTTAAGGTCAAACCACACCCACCACCGGAGGCCACGCCCAGCCGCAGGCTCCGCCCCCCCAATCTGGAGCTGGCCCGGCCTCCCTCGCACCTGTAGGAATCCCTAAGGCAGGTGGGCGCTAAGGTTGGAGACCCACGGCGGAGGGCCGAGGGGCTGACTTTGTCCTGGGACCCTCCAGACCCTTCTCTGCCCTCACGATGCTAAACTCTTGGCCCCTGCGGGCGTTGCTGGTGCTGTCGCCGTGGGGACTGCCGCTCCGGAGGGCGCAGGTGAGGACCCAAAGACACGGAAGTTCACGCTTGGGGGAGGGCTTCTCAGAGGGTTTTGCCCCGCCTGCTCAGACTCAAGTTTAGATGATAGTTTCCAGTCCTCCCCGACCTCCACAAATCCTCCTGACGAGGTCCAGTCACCTTGCCCTCTTCAACCTCCCTGAAGGGTTGCAGTCTCCTGTAGTAAATCCCTTCGCAGTTTCTAGACACCCCTCAGAGGTTTTTAGGCTACCCAAGACTGCCTGGCAAAATGAGACAACCCCTCCGAGCCTCGGTCTAGGGTGTTTGTGGCCCCCGAGAGCTGACTTGCCTGGGAGCGGGGGTCCGTCTTGCGGGGGGTCCTCCCTTCTCTCTTCTCCTAGACAGTCTCTGGGGCACGCACGGCGGGGGAGCTGTACCAGCGCTGGGAACTGTACCGCCGGGAGTGCCAGGAGACCTTGGACGCCGCGGAGCCGCCCTCAGGTTGACTCCAGGAGACGAGGGGATGGGGGAGGATGGGGCCTAGGCGTAGGCTGGGGCTGGGTCCAGGGCTGAGGGCGGAGCCTGGGTCGGGATCTGAAAGAGAAGAATCTAGGATGGATGAGGGCTGGGTCCCGGGCTGGCCTGAGGGCGGTGAGGGCTGGAGTGGGACCCTGATCGTAGGAGACACCAAGAACCGGTGTAGAGGCGCACGCCTGTAATCCCAGCGCTCGGGAGGCTAAGGCAGGAGGATCGCCGGGAGTTCGAGGCCAGCCTGGGCTACGTAGTGAGTTCAAGGCCAGTTGGAACTACGCAGGGACCCTGCCTCACAAACAAACAAAAAGTAGGAGAATTCAGTGAAGAAGCTGGAAATAGAAGGGAGCTTGGACTGGGAAGGTCCTCCTACGGGGAAAGAATCTGAGGCTAGGTCTTCTTTGGTGGGTGGAGCCCAGGGTAGGGATGCAAGGGTGGGCGGGGCATTGAGGGCTGGTGGGTGGGACCTTTGGTCCTGGAGGAAGGAACGCTGCCGACTCCTGCTGGGCGGGGCTGGTTCCCAGTGGGCGAGGCTAGAGCGGGGCTGACCCGCGCAAGGAGAAGCCTGGTCCCGCTGCACAATAGGTCCACCCGGCATCTGGCTCCCATGTCCACCCCTAGGCCTCGGCTGCAACGGATCCTTCGATATGTACGTCTGCTGGAACTATACTGCCCCCAACACCACTGCCCGAGCGAAGTGCCCCTGGTACCTGCCCTGGTACCAGCAAGGTGAGGCCACCCCGGGGCTTGCTATGCCCGGGCACCGCTGCCCTGCAGCTCGCACACACCCTCTTGCTTCTGTCCCTTGCCCTTCTCTGTCCCCTCCCCCTTGTGCCAGGCTCCATGTCTCCTTGTGTCTCTCAGAACTATGGGATTATTTTCTTTTTTTGAGGCCTTTTGTTTTTATTTTTTCTATGTTTTGTTTTCTTCCACTTGGGCTTCCTGGCCTTACTGGCTGTGTAGCACTGGGCAGTTTATTTAACTTCTTGGTGCCTCCATTTCCCCATATATAAAATGGAGTTAATGATTGTACCACTTTCATGAGCATGTATCCTCTCTCTCTGTGCCTCTGATCCCCTCCCTTGTTCTGCCTCAGTGGCCGCAGGCTTCGTCCTCCGTCAGTGTGGCAGTGATGGGCAGTGGGGACCTTGGAGGGACCATACTCAGTGTGAGGACCCAGAGAAGAACGGGGTGCTTCAGGTAATAAGAGGACAGGGTTTGGATTAGGGTGTCTAGGAAGAGGTGAAATCACCGGAAACTCCTTGTACTGCTCAGAGCTTGGGGTTCCAAGTAATAGAAACCCAACTGGGACCTACGTACAGGAGGAAAAGAGAAACTGGCTTCTAATTGAAAAGCCAGAGTAAGGCAACAGCTTCAGGTACAGGGAGATCTAGGCACTCAAATGACTTGGTGGGGAATCTGTGTCTCTCACCACATCATCCCTCTTTTCCTCTGTGCTGACCTTATCTTTTCTGTGGGGTGGAATAGCTGATCCCCATTAACACTAGGCTCATATCCTACCAGCAAGCAACACTGGGAGGAGCAAGCTTTCTTCTCAATTGTCCCAGCTGGGGTACTGTGGCCTGTCCAGACAAATGTGTGTGTGGGTAGGGTGTGTGTTAGCCAGAATGCTCACACTGGCTGGTAAAACCCCAGCCCTGGAGCTGAAGGGAGGATCAGTCCCACTCCAACAAGGGTAGGTGGTGGCTCAAGAGAAAAGGGGGCCATGGGGCCGGAACACAGAGGGAAGGATCAGTTTTCCCAGGAGGAAAATGCAGGCACTGGGAACCCTCTCCCTGGGCCTGCAGGAAGAGCCTCATTGCATGCTGTCCTTGCCCCCATCAGGACCAGAGGCTGATCTTGGAGCGGCTGAAGGTCGTGTACACCATTGGCTACTCCCTGTCCCTGGCCACACTGCTGCTTGCCCTGCTCATCTTGAGTTTCTTCAGGTGAGGCCCTGGGCCCTGAGTGGCGGCGGCAGAGAAGTGAGCCTCAGGCTTCCCAAGAAGATAGGGCTCTGGGTTTCACCAGCTCCCCGATGGTTCTAGAAGGGTTGGTAGATGGTTAAGGGTGTGGCTGAGGACAGCTCCACAGAGGTCCCCAGGTCACCTCTCAAATTCCACAGGCAGCTCCGCTGCACTCGTAATTACATCCACATCAACCTGTTCACGTCCTTCATGCTGCGCGCGGGAGCCATCCTCACCCGTGACCACCTGCTGCCTCCCCCTCGGCCCTACCCTGGTGATGAGACCCCTACCCTATGGAACAAGGTACACCTCCTCCTTCTGTGCCTCCGAAGGGGAATCTGCCTGCCCCTCAGGAGGACTTTGTCCACTTTCACGTTTGGAGAAGAACCGTCCCAGCTCAGCATCCTCCACCGCTGAGTTCTCCCCGCGCCTCACCTCCCTTATTGAAATTTTCCATTCTACCTCTCTCGATCTCTAGTTATCATTGGGCTTTTCTACTAATGAGAGGTGGTGAGGGGGCCAGTATGGGAGAAACTAGCTGGGGGTAGGGTGGGAGGTTCTGCTTTGTTTACTGGAAGAGGGGGACCACCACAAGAGGCTGAACGTTGGGCCGTACCCCTTACCAGTGGGGTGGGAGAGTCCATAAGCTGGCACAAAAATTCAGTTCTTAGGAGGCAGGGTGTCAGAGACCATATTTTGGGGTTCTGGAGAAGGGACTCTGGTGACAGAAAGGAAGATAACAACCGTTAAGATTATCAGAATGGGAGAGTCCACATAACAAAAGAGAATAGAGTGAGAGAAACCAGCCACAAATACCTTCCGCTGGGGATCTTGGCTGGGAGAATATCTGATGACAAGAGATGGGAGTGGGACACTCCGGCCTCCCCGACTGCCCTTTATCCCCATGTGACTTCCCAGGCCCTGGCCGCCTGCCGCACCGCCCAGATCATGACCCAGTACTGCGTGGGTGCCAACTACACGTGGCTGCTGGTGGAAGGCGTGTACCTGCACCGACTCCTGGTGCTCGCGGGGGGCTCGGAGAAGGGCCACTTCCGCGGCTACCTGCTCCTCGGCTGGGGTGAGCCCCGAACCCGGCCCCGCCCAGCCCAGCGCTCCTCCGTTCCCCAGTGCCCAACTGGTCTACCTCAGGGGGTCTCCTTCCTCTCCAGGCTTCTGCCTCCCTACCCCGGCAGAGGAATCCCGCGGGTCGTGGGCCTGGCAGGGCCAGTGCGCGCGCTGACGGCTGCGGCGGGGTGGGGGGCGGGGTCGGGGTCTGCACAGGGGCCCCCGCGCTTTTCGTCATTCCCTGGGTGATCGTCAGGTACCTGCACGAGAACACGCAGTGAGTTTCAGGGTCTTGGGTGGGGCCTGGGCAGTGGGCGGAGCTTTGAGGGACGTGGGCGGAGATCCCTGGAAACGGGCTAATGAGGCTGGGGGCGAACATGGGCGGGCTCTGAAGGAATGGGGAGTTTGCAAAGCCTGCGTTCCAGGACTCCGGGAAGGGGCGGGACATTTAAAGGAATGTGGGTGGGGCTTGAACGAGGTGGGCAGGGCCTGGGCTGTGCCTGCTCTCGGTACCGAATATCTAGCGGTTTTTTTTTTTTTTTTTTTTTAACTTCGACCCTACCTCCTCCAGGTGCTGGGAGCGGAACGATGTCAAGGCCATTTGGTGGATCATACGCACTCCCATCCTATTAACCATCTTGGTATGGCCGGTTGCGCTTCCTCCAGACCGTCCTCAAGGATTCCCCATTCTGGGAAGTGGGGAGCCACCTCCTGCCCCCCAGAAGGGTCGTGTCTGGCTCAGCCTCTCTCTCCTCGTAGATTAATTTCCTCATCTTCATGCGCATTCTTGGCATCCTAGTGTCGAAGCTCAGGACGCGGCAGATGCGCTGTCCCGACTATCGACTGAGGTGGGGGAGGGGGCCCCAGGGAGAGGGCACCGGGGTGGAAGATGCAGGCCGAGCCCGGGGACCAATGCCGCCCTCTGTCCCCAGGCTGGCTCGCTCCACGCTCACCCTGGTGCCTCTCCTGGGCGTGCATGAGGTGGTGTTTGCTCCGGTGACCGAGGAACAGGCCCAGGGCACCCTGCGCTTTGCCAAGCTGAGCTTTGAGATCTTCCTCAGTTCCTTCCAGGTGCTTGGGGCGGGGGCAGAGGCCCGTGGGCTGCAGTCCTCCCCGAGTAGGGTGTGACATGGGGGTTTGTGCTTTCATTCATTAATGCACACGGTGCAAAATACTGAGCTGGACCTCAGCTGGCCCGGGGAGGCAGCTGGGCCGAGGCTGGAGACTGGGGATCCCAACAGCACTGAGAGGCAAGGACTGGAAGCACACAGCTGGGGTCAGTCAGGTTCAGGCGCTTTTCATCTCTAGATACAGAGTACGATGAGGGAAGTGAGATGCCTCAGGTATAGACATAAGGAAGTGCTCAAATTGAAGCTCAGATTTTATTTGGTACCAGCAATTGAACTCAGGACCTTGCGCTTGCCAGGCAGGCACTTGTGCCACTAAGCTATATCCCTGGTCCCTTCAACTTTTAAAATTCAGGGCAATGCTGCACTTGCCTTGGCTTAGTCTCTACTTTGCTTTACCTCATTGGCCTCAGTCTTGTCATCTCTGAAGTGGGACAATACCAGGCTCACCTCACAAGACTGTTCATTCATCAAATTCAGCAAAAAATTCTTGAGCACTTATAACCACTAGACTCTCTTCCAGGGTTATGGGGGAGACACGGCCAGTAACCAAATGGTTCCTACCCTTTGGGAGACAGTGAACACACCATGCACACCATATCGTGGTTAGATGTGGAGGGGGAGGGGCAGGAAGAGATGCAGCTGGTTGTGGTGCTGAAGGCTTGTAATATTGGCATTCTGGGACACTGAGGCAGGAAGAGCTAACATTTGAGCCCAGCCTGGGCAACTTAGCATGTCCAAAGAAAATATTTTTTAAAGGGTTGGGGATGGAGCTTAGGGTAAAGGTCCTGTGTACAAGTCCAAATTGTAGAGAGAAAGTATCCAGGGAAAGCTGGGAGTGGTATTTGGGTGGGGCTTTTTGGGGTTTTTTTGGTACCGGGAATCACTCAGGACTTCAGGCTGGGTGCGGTGGTACGCGCCTGTAATCCCAGCACTTGGGAGGCTGAGGCTGGAGGATCATTGCCGGTTCGAGGCCAGCCTGGGCTACAAAGTGAGCTCAAGGCCAGCCTGAACTGCATAGCAAGACCCTGTCTCAGAAAGACCCCCCCCAAAAAAAAAACCTCAGGCCCTTGTGCTTGCTAGGCCGGCACCTGTGCCACTGAACTATATCCCCAGACAGGGAGTGGTATTTGGACAGGGGGTCAGGGAAGATCTTCCTTAGGAGACACTGGAGCAGAGAGCTAAAGAGGTGAGAGACAGTCAGCAGATAGCTGGGGTGCTCTAGGAAGAGAAGCACTCAGCCTCAGACTCTGAGGACAGAGTAGCAGAATTGTGGAGGGAGAACAGGGTGCCTGCAGGTCCTGACACAGAGGCCAGGAGTGGGGAGATGGGAACAGACAAGTGAGGAAGCCTTGGAGACTGAGCCAACCTCTATTTGGTGGCTTTTAATTAATTAATTGTTGGGCATAGTGGTGCACGCCTATAATCCCAGCACTTGGGAGGCTCATTCACTTGTGAGTTTGAGACCAGCCTGGGCTACAAAGTGAACTCAAGGCCAATGTAAACTGCATAGCAAGACCCTGTCTCAAAAATATCAGGAAAAAAAAATCATAAAATAGAATAAATAAAAAATTAATTAAGGTCTGAGGATATAGCTCAGTGGCACAGTGGCTGCCTGGCAATCACAAGGTCCTGTAGTGTAGTGTGAAGGTCCTGAGTTCAATTACTGGTACAAAAAGAAAAAAGAAAACCATTGGATGGTATAAAAAATTAATTAATTTTGGTTGTTTGGAGACAGAGTCTTGCTGTATAGCCCAGGCTGGCCTCAAACTTGAGGCTATCCTGCCTTAGCCTTCCAAATGCTGGGATTACAGGTGTGTGCCTGGCCAATTTTTTATTTTTTGAGACAGGGTCTCACTATGCAGTTCAGGCTGGCCTTGAGCTCACTTTGTAGTCCAGGATGGCCTCAGACTTGCAACGATCCTCCTGCCTCAGCTTCCCAAGTGCTGGGATTACAGGGGGGCACCACCACGCCCAGTCAATTGTTTAAATTTTAGCTTATTTTTGGTGGCACTGGGGATTGAACCACGGGCCTTTTAGATATTTATTAGTTTTTAATCTTGAGATAGGGTCTCACTGTTGCTAAATTGCCCAGGCTTGGCTTGAATTGCCAGGTTCATCCCTCAGTGTGTTTCTTTTTTTTTTTTTTCTTTTTGAGACAAGGTCTTGCAACATAGTTCAGGCTGGCTTGAGCTCACTTTGTAGCCCAGGCTGGTCTCAAACTCGCAATGATCCTCTTGCCTCAGCCTCCCGAGTGCTGGGATTACAGGCGTGCGCCATCACGCTTTATTTACTTATTTTGATGTCAGGGACTGAATGCAAGGCCTTGAGCATGCTAAGCATCGCTGTTGTGCTACAGCCCAGCTCTATTTTGTCTTTATTTAAATTTAGAGGTAGAACACTTATAAATATAAGCCATTTATAATGAATGATATATAAGAATGAGTTACAATAAGATTAAGAAAAAGGTTAAGGCCAGGCATGATGATGCACATCTGTAATCTTGGTGCTTGGGAGGCTGAGGCAGGAGGATCACTGCGAGTTTGAGGCCAGCCTGGGATACATAGGAAGACGCTGTGTCCAAAACAAGTAAGTAAATAAATATATGATTAAGACCATATGCCAGGCACTCCAGCTTCTTGCACATTAATAATACCTTAATTCTCACAGCTACCACTGGATGGCAAAATAGATGGCCCATTTTCCAGATGAAGAAACTAAGACACAGAGATGATAAGCAGGTTGCAGAGAGTACAAGTAGGGAATGGGTCTTCACACTGAGGCCGCCTACCGCCAGGTCCCTGTAGCGCAGCTATCTGGCCAGGGTATGGCGAGAGTTCAGAGGTACTGACCAGGTGACCGCAACAGTCTAGGACGAGGGTGGCGACATCCAACGTGCTCTGGGGCTGGGCAAGGGGTTGGAGCACGTGAAGGGGTGGTTACAACCCCGTCCCGGGGGGAATCTGTGACCCCGCCCCTCTATTGGCAGGGGTTCCTGGTCAGTGTCCTCTACTGCTTCATCAACAAGGAGGTAGGAAAGCCCCGCCTACGCCCTCTGGCGGCCGCAAGGGGGCAGTGCCTCCACTGAGCATCCTGCCGTTGCAGGTGCAGACGGAGATCCGCCGGGGCTGGCAATACTGTCGCCTGCGCCACAGCCTCCATGCCGCACCCCGCCAGCACCCAGAGAGGGTCTCCCGGGGCTCTGGCCCCGCCGAGGTCCCCATTCACCGCGCTTTGTCTTCAAAGTCGCTTCCAGGGCCTGGAGATGAGGTCTTGGAAAGTTACTGCTAGGTAACAGGAGTGTTGTGTCTGTGCAGTATTGATTGAGTGCTGTACCAGAGCCTGTGTGGGACGCTGGGGAAATGGGGAAGGAACAGAAGACAAAGCCCTTGCCCTGCAGGAGATGATGACTGTGCAGGGGAAACTGATGGTGGACACAGAACACAAGGTACACATGTACTGTGCAGCCATTAGAGTACAGACAGCCCAAGGGGTCCTGGTGGCCATCTCTGAGGAGGTGACATGGAAGCTGCGCCTGAAAGAGGTGAAGGAGACAACCAGGCAGAGAACTGGAGGACAAGACTGGGAAGAAGAGGCATGTGAGAAGGCCCTGGGGTAGGAAGGTACCTGCCCAGGGTCTTCACTCTAGAGTGCAGGGAGTCAGAACCAGCAGGTCGAGAGAAGCCGGCAGGGGCACTGAAGAGCCTAGAAGGAGCTATTCATGAGCCAGGGATTCCCACACTCCTTTGCTTCTGTTTTAGGGATTCTCGGGGCAGGGGTGGAAGCCAGGAGTCTGAGAGGAGGGGACTGACGGGCGATGGTGGCTGTGTAGGATGGTGGTCAAGGAGGGTGGGGAGTGATGGAGACCACTACAAAGTGGCTCTGAGCAGGATTTAATATTAACCAGATGGCTTTCCATGTTTACTTGTGAGTTGTCCGAAGCTTAGGCACCTTGTCTGAAGGTGGGCAGTGGACTCACAGAAAGTGAATTTCTGAGTCACTGGTTACTGCTGAGGCCTGTATTGGCCTGTGAAGCTGGGACACCTCAGAGGACAAGAGAAGGCCACAGCTGAGGACGTCTGGCTGCAACCCCAGAGAACTTAAAGGAGACTGTGGCTGCAGGCATCTCACCCCTGCTGTGAAGGCCTTCCTGGAGACATCATGTGTTACCTGGAGAAGTCCTGCCCAGATTCCCACATTTTCTTGAGTATCCCCCTCCTTTGTTTGAAAACCAAATAAATACAGGCTGCCGAGAGAAGTCTTGGTCTAAACTCAGAGAATATCAAAG
>PVLD010019223.1:0-36983 GCA_004027595.1 Dinomys branickii | reverse complement strand
CATGTCAGATCTGCGATCCCCTCCTCCAGAGGAGGTTCTGCTTAGACTTTCCGAGGGTTTCACTTCCTATCTCAGATCCCTCCCGAGTTCAGGATATCCACCTCCCTCCTCTGTCCTTCACATGTTGCTATATTGCCATGTCTGAGTGGCATTCCTCCGGGAGGTTCTCTCTCCGCTGCCCACCCGGTCACCATGGGTTAATATAACGTTCATATATGCAAGCAGTATGGAGACACTCTTGTTGCTCGCATCAGTAGTCTGGGGTGAGTCCTAAAGCCTGTGGACTCGTCCCATTGCTGTCAGGAACAGGTGGTGATTGCGCAGGCCGCCGAGGCTCAAGGTACTCACAGAGGGTGTTCAGGGTGAGAGCCGAAGCCCAGTAACTCAGTTCATGCTTCCTGCTTGATGCTGGAGTGAGAAGGGCGTGGTGTCATGTGAGCCACCTCCATCTGCAGCTCTCTCTTGCTGTTGTGCTCCACTTCCCATTTGTTCCTTGGCTGGATCCCTGGGAGTTGCTGTGGCTCTGATGTGGGTGCCGATGCACCCCACCACTCCCAACTGGCAGCCGCCCACAGAGTGGAGAGGCAGGAGGCCACAGCCTCGAGGCAGGCATAGAGCTGGGTGTGGTAGGATGTGTACTGGCTGCTCTGGCTCCACCTTGCCTCCAGGTGCTGATTAGGAAGGTTGCTGCAGAGTGGGGACTCCTGGCTGTTGCAGCCTCTCATCCTCACACTGGATTTGACCACAGTTCTCCTTGTCCCTTTTTATTTTGAGACATTGTCTTGCTAAGTTGCACGGGTTGAGTTTGAACTTGAGATCCTCTTACCTACTGAGTAGCTGAGGTTGCAGGCATGTGCTATCACTCAAGGCTAAATTTTCCAGTTTTTTTTTTTGTAGGCAGAACCAAGAACATATATCAAAATGTAATAAGGGATGGGAGTGGTGGTGCATTCCTGTAATTGTAATTATTTGAAAGACTGGGGCAGAAGGATCACAACTCAGGCTAGTCAGGGCAACTTAGTGAGACCTTGTCTCAAAGTGAAAAAGGACTGGGTATATAATTTTGTGTTGCCTGGGTTCCATCTCCAGCTGTGCAAACAAACAATAAAAAGTAATGTGGTAGTATATTGGATGGTAAAGTAATAGGATAGAGTATTGGATGGTAGTAAATTCTAGTTTAAGGAGTGAATATATGAACTCTTGAGGCCACAAGTTAACTCGGCTTTTAAAACAAAAGTCTAAAGAAACTATGACTGAAGGGAAGAGGGAAGTAGAGGAGGGAGAGGGGAAGTAAAAAGGATTAAGATGTGTTTTATACATGCCCCAGCTTCGCATGATGAATGTAAGTATGATGTACTGCAAACATGGACTAATAAAAAGCCCTGTGACCACAGTGCCAACATTTTATGCCATAATCACAAATTATACTGATTATCTCTACCTGATGTCCTCTTCAGCTGGGCAAGGGAGGACTAAGTGAGAATGAAAATACTTGAATGTAAGAAGCTTCCCCTTGGGCTGGGGAAGTAGCTTAGTGGTAGAGTGCTTGCCTAGCATGTACAAGGTCCTGGGTTCAAAGCCCTGCACCTAAAAAATATAGAGAGAAGCAGCTTCCTCCTATACTGTGGAAGAATTCAAATTATATTTTTATTTATCATACTTATATCAAAGAATGCATGACTACCATGGTCTCACTTTGGTTGCTGAAGGAACAATAGCATGCAGGACATCGAACTGCCTAGTAAAAGCTTTGACATACTGTATTCATATATGTAAACAGGTCATTGAACTGCCATTGTTAAATCATAAGGGCTGAGAGAATTCAGAATGAGTACATTACCCTATAGAAAGTCATAAAGATGCACTAAACCCTTCCCCAAAACAAAACTCCAGCCAGGTGTGGTGGCACATGCCTGTTATCCCAGCACTTCGGAGGCTGAGTCAGGTTTGCCGTGAGTTTGAAGATAACTCTGGCTCCATAGTGAGTTCAAGGCCACCCTGAACCCACATAGTGAGATCCTATCTCAAAAAGAAAAAGCACCAAAAGATAAAATTCCTTTTTCCCATCTCTTTTATGCCAGTCTTAAAACGCTTTTCATTATTATATAATTACATGCTTATTTTATTTCAAGGGGACAGTTTGTGTAATAATTTGAACTTTGGGTCCGACTTACAAAAGTAGTTTGAACTTTGAGGGGAAAGTACAAATAGTTATTAGAGTGAAAGACTTCTGTCCTACTGATTGGAGACTAGTAAAATTTTAAAAAGAAAGGTAGTGTAGAACCCACTGGTAATGAGAAGTTAAACATCTTTCTAATGCAGTTGGTTCTCCCTAAACTTTGTGGGTTTTTTCTCTCATAAAAAGACAGAATGTTTTGCAGGTTGTAATGCAGATTTAAGGTTCAGTTATTTTGATTTTATAGTCTTAAGGAAATCTTCAGTCTTTAATTTTACTTTTCAAAACAATTTCCAGAAAATATCAGCCTATGATATTTATGTGTATTTTTTAAATTTGAAGTTTGATCAAGGAATATGTGGAACCTGGAGATTTAAAAATTCATACTTGGTCATTTTTCATGTTTACAAAAACCACTTGTATTTCATACTAAGGCATTTATTGACCAAGGAAATTTTGGTGCTCTGCTTTTCACAATTACCCCGTTGCCAATGGCTGTAATCATTAGAAGAGAAAATCACTTGATGCTTGCTTTTTTACATTGCTTTATTTAGGAGTTATAGTTCTTTTTTTTTTTTTGGAAACAGGGTCTCACTCTGCAGTTCAGGCTGGCCTTGAGCTCACTTTGTAGCCCAGGCTGGTCTCAAACTTGCAACAATCCTCCTGCCTTAGCTTCCCAAGTGCAGGGATTACAGGTGTGCACCACCATGCCTAGCTTAGGAGTGATACTTCTTTAGTGGACTGTTCCATGTGGCTGTTAATTTGTTTTAATGATATAATGGTTTATGCATGCATTTCGAGAAAAGTTAGTGATAACAAGTGAATAGGAGATTTATAGGAAGTAGCTTATGTTATTTGGAAAAGAAAGTGAATATTTCACCCATGACCAGTTAGAGCTTTTCTGTTTGTTGATTTGTTTTTAATTAAATCTTTGGCCATCAGAGTGGTTATTTCTTGTATTATGGAGAGGTATTCATACTTTGGCATGCCGTGATAAACTTCCAGAAATAATAACCCTTTCTGCCTTTTCTCTCTAGTATGTTAAAAGATGACTTAAAACTAAGCAGCAGTGAAGACAGTGATGGGGAACAGGTAGGTCTACTGTAAAATTTCCCCATCTCATACAGTATTTGTTTTCATTTTGCTTCATAAAAATTATAATTGAATAATAACATTTATCAGCTAGTTATTTGAAATAAGTTCTTTTATAAGCTTTCTGACACTGGAATGTTGTTTTCTACACTGTCAGTAAACCTTCTTTTTAAAAAACCAGCTTTTCTTTATGAAGGAGGAAATTGACAAGAAATACTAACAAAGCTTTTTAATGTAGATGCTTCATCGCTTCTCCGCCTTTTGGCTAAGATCAAGTGTAATGTAGGTGCTTGACTCTGAATCTTTAGGTAAAAACAATATATTAAGTAAACAATTCTTACAATAGCAGTTTTTTAACTAAGAAAGAATTCAGATACTATTTGCATTAAACAAAGAGTACTTATTCATTCAGTATTCATTCAGAGATTTCCTTCTTATGCTTTAATTTTAGGATTGTGATAAAACAATGCCAAGAAGTACACCAGGAAGGTGAGCATCTTTTGATTTATTTGGAGGTGTAAGATCAGCCTGATTAACATTGTTAGTGATATAATAAATGGCTTTATAAAATAAATACTTGTGATTGGCATGGTTTTAAAATGAATTCTGTAACCTAAAACTAGGTTTTAAAAAATCACCTAATTAGACACTGAGTGAATTTATGATATGTAAATTAGACCCAAACTCGTTTAAAAATGGGAGTATTAGTAGCCGAGTAGCACATTAGAAACCTGTTTAGGGAAGTGTTTATTTCATTTATAAGGAAGTTTTATGTTCATTGAATTATAACAGCATAGGCAGACATTGTAAATGAAGTTGCTAGTCAAGTTTGGATGATTTTCTATTGTCACTGTAAAAGAAATTTTTCATCATTTGTATGTTTTACCTCTTTAGCAATTCTGAACCTTCACATCATAATAGCGAAGGAGCAGATAATTCCAGGGATGATTCTAGCAGCCATAGTGGATCTGAAAGCAGCTCTGGATCTGACTCAGAAAGTGAAAGTAGCTCCAGTGACAGTGAGGCAAATGAGCCATCCCAGAGTGCCTCTCCTGAGGTAAGAGGGCAGGGGGCAGAGCTGCCTTCCATGGCCCACTCTGGGCCCTTGGCAACATCTTGTTGAAACTTCTTCAAATGTAAAAGGTGAAGGAAAAAAGGTTACATATTTTGACAAAATGCACTTGAATTGTACATCTTTAAAAAAACCTAAATACTTCATTTTCTTTATTTGAACCATTTTTCCTAGATTAATAATTACCTAAAGTCATATTGTGGGTCACTAAAATATTGGATATGGGGTAAGGGGTGTTCAAGATTGAACCCAGGGCTTCATATTTGCTAAGCAAATAGATTACCACTGAGTTACATCCCCAACCCCAAACATTACATTTCTTTAGTCTGGTCTTCTGTGTGAACATAGCAATTCACATTACATTGTTTTTGTGGACAAAATGAGTCTTATATAGTGTAATTTTACTGTAGCTTAAAATGTCTTAAAAAGCTTTTTTTCTTTTTGCCAGGTATGGTGGCACACACCTGTAATACCAGCATTTTTGAAGCCTGAGGCAGATGATTGCAAATTTTAAGCCCAGTCTGGGCAGCTTAGTAACTTAAGCAAGACCTGCCACGAAAGAAAGCAAAAAAGGAGGGGAGAGGCTAGAGATACAAGCCAGTGCTGAGGCCCTGGGTTCAGTTTCCAGTAAAGGGGAGGAGGTTAAAAATCTCTCTTGGTACTTATGTTATTTACTTTCTAGCGTTGAATATATTATATGATCATTTGTGATAATGCCTTTACAGTTGGATTTCTGGCAGGGTTGTTTGCTATTTAAAGGCCATATATAAAAGTAAGCTTATCTTGTAGTTCAAGTGATTAGAGCTAATAGTCTTTCACTCTGTGCATTAGTCCAGTCAGAACCTTTGAAAACAAGTACTCTTATTGCATTAGGCATTATATTTTTCCTATTCCTTGACGTTATAAAGGAGAAAGCATTAATATTAAAAGAAAAGTAATAAGTATTTCTCTTTTTTCAGCCTGAACCACCACCAACAAACAAATGGCAACTTGATAATTGGCTGAATAAAGTAAACCCACATAAAGTTTCACCAGCTTCTTCTGTAGATAGTAACATTCCATCATCTCAAGGCTACAAAAAGGAAGGCCGTGAGCAGGTTCCTGGGAATAGCTATGCTGACCCAAGTGGGCCTAAAGAGTCGAGTTCTGCTACTCCTGGACGAGACTCCAAAACCATCCAAAAGGGATCAGAAAGTGGGCGTGGGAGGCAGAAGTCTCCTGCACAGAGTGATAGCACAACACAAAGGAGAACTGTAGGCAAAAAACAACCCAAAAAAGCTGAGAAGGCAGCTGCTGAAGAACCTCGGGGTGGCCTGAAGATAGAAAGTGAAACCCCCGCAGACATGGCTACCAGTATGCCCTCCAGCAGACACAAAGCAGCCACCAAAGGCTCAAGGAAACCCAATATAAAAAAGGAATCCAAATCTTCCCCTCGACCTACAGCAGAGAAAAAGAAATACAAGTCAACAAGCAAATCTTCCCAGAAATCAAGGGAAATCATAGAAACAGATACCTCGTCCTCAGATTCAGATGAAAGTGAAAGCCTTCCTCCTTCCTCACAAACTCCTAAGTATCCTGACAGCAACAGGACTCCCGTGAAACCCTCCTCCATGGAGGAAGAAGATAGCTTTTTCCGGCAACGAATGTTCTCTCCTATGGAAGAGAAGGAACTTCTTTCACCCCTTAGTGAGCCTGATGACAGGTATCCACTTATTGTGAAGATTGACTTGAATCTCTTGACCAGAATACCAGGAAAGCCTTACAAAGAAACAGAACCACCTAAGGGGGAAAAGAAAAATGTGCCAGAAAAGCACACAAGAGAGGCTCAGAAGCAAGCCTCAGAAAAAATTTCCAATAAAGGGAAGAGGAAGCATAAGGTTTGTAAAGATTACTGTGATTTTTCATTTTTAAACATCTCTGTCTGAAATGCTATGGAAATCTCAGAAAGCAGGTCTTGAGTTATAAGAGAAAATAGTGGGATGAGCCCAAGCCCCAAATGAGACTACATATAGAGCAGACTCTTGAGGATTTCTGTGCTGTTTCTTTCAGTAAAGCAGAATAGTTTTTAACTAAATAAGCAATGAGCCAGTCACCTCTATTGATAATATATGATGGCTGGGATAGAAGTGAGAGTGGAGTAAAGGCTATAAATTTGTATTTGTAGCATTCTTAAAAATGTGGTTGTGTGGTTCTAGTTGGGATACAACACCTACCATTCTCTTCTATTTATACCCAGACCAAGTCACATTTTAAAGATTACTGGTTAAAATCCAGCTAAAAATAATTAACTCACAATACTGATATATTCTTGAGAATTTCACCTACCTACCAAATTTGTGCCTAGCTTTTTTCCTTTAATGTTCAGAATTAAAAACATCTGGGGCTGGAGGCTTAGCTAGTGGTGGAGCACTTGTCCATCATGTGTGAGGTTCTGGGGTAATCCTGAGTACCATCTGGGGAACCCTGCAGGACATTGCAAGCCCTCATTTCTAAATACTTGCAAGATAATTAAGAGACAAAGCTTGGTATATATTTAAGGTTAGCTTTTTATAGACCCAGGAAATGGGAAAAGTGATATCTAAGATTTAAGCGTAACAGTCATATAGACATGCCAAACCTCTGTGGCATTTGCCAGTAATCCCAACTACTCAGGGACTGAGGCAAGAGATTTCAAAATTTGAGGCCAGCCTGGATAACATAGCCATATCTCATCTTAAAAATAAAATAATAAAATAAATGTAAAGTCCTTCCTATTCTGTTGAAACTTCTATTTTTTCCTTTATATTTGGTATGTTTACTTCAAGCCTTAATTTGTTTTAAATATAGTCATGCTGATACAGAGGAAATGCTAGATATCAGATATGCCAAGTTTGTATCCCCTGAAGTCAAAGAATAACTTCTAAGGAACAACAGAGGTTAATAGTACGAAAAGTTATTGGGGAAAAGGAATTGTAAATTGTAACGGGAGAGTGAGGAATAGGAATAGCTCCTGAGAGACAGGAGGGGTCCTGAATGGATTGCCCCTTTTTAAAAAATTTCTTCCTCTATATATGTAACTTGAAATTCTTCAAAAAGAAGTGCTCTGTATCTTCCTCTGTCTCATGTCTCATTAGCATATATTTCTCCAGAGTGGTTTATATCAGTATTTGTAAGTCACATTTTAATTTTATAAAGTATAGATCACCAGTAAACTTGATTATGATTTTTGAAGTGCGTGGTTTTAATAAAGTATTGGGGCAGTTCCAGGAGATAAGCAAGTAGAACTGAGAGGAGACACAGTCCAAGGCAGTAAAGGTTGTAAACAGTGTTTTCTTATTTCTTCATGTATGCATCTTTAATCATTTGTATAGGGGAACAGACTCATTTCTTATGATAGAATATTTGTGTTCTTGTGCCCTGTTATTTGAAGCAATAGGAAAACTTAGATGTACCTCCAGAAGTTGTATTGGGTCACTTACGTTTTTAGCCAGTAAGAATTTTTAAACTCCCAGGGCTCGGCTATACTGCAAAGCTGAGACTGTAATAAATGCTAGTGAAGATGTAGAAGGGTAGGGACTTCAGCACAGTGCTGGTAGGGTTGTGAGCTAGTGTAGCTGCTTCATAGAGTACAGTCCAGTTCTGCAAAAGATAAATAGAATTAATTACCGTACAATTTAGTCACTTCCTTCATTGCTGAGACACAATACCTAATACTTGGAGTTTAAAGAAAGGAAAGTTTATTGTGTCTTGCATTTCCAGTTCATAGTTTACTGATTCCAAGTCAGAATGGCATGACAGAGGGCCATAACAGAAGAGGAATAGCTGTTCACCTCATAGCAGCAAGGAAACAGAGAAGAGAGAAAGTGAAGGAAAGAGCTGAGAAAAGAGATAGTCCTTTCCAGGTCGCACTCCAGTGTCCCACCTCTTCTGACCAGACCCCCCCACCTCACAGCAAGTCGGCTCTGATGCCCCAGTGGTCCAGTCGCCTTCCAGAATCCCCATCTGTCAGCCCAGAGGCTCTCAGGCAGACGTGTAGATACAACCATAACGTCTTATGAGCTAGCATTTGTACTCCTAGGTGTGTACCCAAAAGAAGTGAAAACATAAGCACCATATTTATATTAGCTAAAAAGTCAAGTCAAATGGTTGTGAACTGTTGAATGGATAAATAAAGATTAGTATATCCATTATTTGGCCATAAGTATAAGTGAAATATTGACCTATACCACAGTATGAATGGACCTTACAAAAAGTTTACACTAAGTGAAAGCCAGATGCAAAAGACCATGCATATTGTGATTCCATTTATGTGTAATATCTAGACTATAACATCTAGAACCCACAAAGACAAATTGTGCTGATTAATGGTTGCCAGGTTCTGTGAGGAAGAGGGAATGGGGAAAGAATGCGTATAGATAGGGTATCTTTTTAGGATGATGAAAATGTGCTAAAATGGATTGTGGTGATGGTTCTACAACTGAATATACCAAATGCCATAAAATTGTGTACTTTTTTTTGAGACAGGGTCTTGTTATATGCAAGCTGGTCTTGAACTCACTGTTGTAGCCCCAGGCTGGCCTTGAACCCTCAGCAGTCCTCCTACATCAGCCGCCCCGGGATTACAGGTGTACACCACCACACCAGTGCAAGTGGGGGTAGAATTGTGTGCTTTTAAAGTTTTATATGAGTTATATATTAATTATATGTTTCTGGAATACCATTTCCTTTTAAATCATTACATAAGAGAAAATGCCATCTAAAACTATAGGAAACCTGTTCAAGTTTTTTGGAGATTCTGTATATCTAACATAAGGGACTTTTCAGCCTTCAAAACCTTATTTTGGCCAGGTGTGCTGGCACATGCCTGTAATCCCAGCACTTGGGAGGTTAAGCCAGGAGGATCACTGCAAGTTTGAGGCCAGCCTGAACTACATAGTGAGACCCTGTCTCAAAAACAAATACCTTATTATTTATTGTTCAGATGAGCTCTTCTGCTTCTCTTTTTTTCCCTTGAGACAGGGTCTCCCTATACAGTTCAGGCTGGCCTCGAACTCGCAATGATTCTCCTGCCTCATCCTCCAAGTGCTGGGATTACAGGCGTGTGCCACCACGCCCAACATCTTCTGCTTCTCATTTATCTTACTTCTGAGGTTTTGTCAGGCCTAAACTGGGGATTTCTAGTGGTCAAAGCTGAAGTGAGATGAAAAAACATCAGATCTAGTAGCTGCTATTTTTCATTTTTCATCCAGAATGAAGATGATAATCGAGCCAGTGAGAGCAAAAAACCCAAAACAGAGGACAAGAACTCATCAGGCCACAAGCCATCCAGCAACAGAGAGTATGTCTCCCCAAAACATGTTGCCTGCCAGTGTTGTTAATATATGTGTATCATGGTATACTGGATACTTGTAAACATGTTATTGCCGATACCACACACATGTGCCTGTGCTAATTAATGGGAGCTTTTGCATTTAGTCAGTAGGGATGGAAAGCACCTAAGATTTACTTTTTCCTTTCTACTTTCTTTAATAAGATAGAGGTGGGAGATGTGGGTAACAATTAAGTTAAAACACATCACTTCCTGGATAGATGGCAAGATTATCTGTAATTTATTGGAGGCTTGTTGCTTACTTGTGAACATTAATCTCTTTTTCATCACTCATCTGTTCTTTTAGTCAATACTAAGGGGTAATTGTGTGTGGCATTTATATTTTCAAAACGGTATATAACTGTGGAGAAAAAGGACAAGAGAGAGGAGGGATGGGGAAAAAGACAAGAAGCCCATCAACCCTTGTGGCATTCACAGCCTCACTTCACTTTACAGTAATACTTATCCTAGTAATCAAATGGGGAAAACAAGTTTTTCTCTTTCTTTTGCTACCGGGAATCAAACCCAGGACCTTGCTCTTGGCATGAAGGCACTTGTGCCGCTGAGCTACATCCCTGGCCTTACAAGTTTTTCTTGAAAGCAGGTAAAAGAAAAGGAAAAATCCATCCCTCCTCCCTTATTACTATGTGGAAAAATGAGGGCAGCATTTGTTTTGTTTGGCAGGTCATCTAAACAGAGTGCTGCAAAAGAAAAGGAATTGTTACCTTCACCTGCTGGGCCTGTACCTTCAAAAGATCCAAAAACAGAGCATGGCTCTCGGAAGCGGACTATTAGTCAATCATCTTCCTTAAAGTCAAACAATAACAGCAGCAAGGAGAATAGTGGCAGCAGCAAAAGCAGTTCCTCTACATCAAAGCAGAAAAAAACTGAAGGGAAAACTTCTACTAGCTCCAAGGAGGTTAAGGTACCACTATCAGGAACTTGAGCTTTTCAGAAGTCACTGTCATTGTTAGTGACTTTCTTGGGGTAACAGTGTGTTTTGAAATTTTTTAAAAAATCTCACAGGCTTGTACATTTTACTCGTACCGTGTCATAATATTGAAGGTAAATGTATACAGTGATCTAAGATTGTGAAAGCAATAACTAAGTGCCCCCATGCCTGTTAATTCAGAACTTGGAAAAACTGGTAATGACATTTCTAAAACAATCACCAAATCATTCTGGTCCGGTGCTTAGACTGAGCACTTGTGTATGGTTTGCAGTGAGCTTTGGATTTCTTGAAATTAAATTTTCCAATCAAGTTACATAAAGTGACAGAGCAGGCTGGGCATGGTGGGTGCGTATCTTTAATCCCAGCACTTGGGAGACTGAGGCAGGAGGATCATTGCGAGTTCCAGACCAGCCTGGGGTACGAAGTGAGCTCAAGACCAGCTGGAACTGCAGAGTGAGACCCTGTCTCAAAAAAACCAAAAAAAAAAAAAAGGTGGCAAAGCAATCACTTGACTTTGATTCTTGAAATAGGAAAAAAAGTTTAGCTGTGCTAACTCTGAAATTATTCTGTTATTCCTAACGTACACATAAAGAAGAATATTCTTTGTGTTTGTGGATGAAGGTTTGGATCAGTTTTTTCCAAGGCTGTTCTTTAATAGACTGTCTCGCTCCATTATGAGGCTCATTGCCTTGCTTTCTAGATTGCTCTCATCAGGTGTAAGCAGTATATTAGATGAAATTAAAATCTATAAATTTTTAAGAGTATAATTCACTGGATTATTTGTGATTTAAGTAAAGTTGGAGACTTGAAAAATCAGACTGACAAAATTGTCATCCTTGAACCAGGCATGTACATTTTGCTACAAGTTTGAGGGCAACCTGGGCTACAAAGTGAGTTCAAGGCTAGCCTGCACTGCATAGTGAGACCCTGTGTCCAAAAGACCAAAATGCCAAACCAAAACAAAAATAACTGGCATCCTTATTAAGCATGGTAAATTTTTAAAATTAAAGTCGTTCACATTGTGAATAACTTCTCAAACTGAGATGTGCATAAGGTTTTCTCCTCAGCCAGATACCCTTATATGGAGAGTTGGCCTCATGTCCCAGGGACCCAGGCTTTTTTTTTTTTTTTTTTTTAGACAGTCTCACTGTGTGTCATATATATAATTTTTATAGAAGAAAAGTACGTTGAAATATGTAAGAAATTTTTTAGTTTCAAAAAACTTCAGTTTTCCTTAAGTGAGTGTAATATAGGTGTTTGTAAGACTGTGTAGATAGTAGTCACATTCTCATTGCTGGGACCGAATATCTGACATACGCAGTTTGAAGGACAAGAGCTTTATTTGGGTCCTGGTTTCAGGTAGTTCAGTCCAAGGTTGACAGTTCGCAGGCAGAATTGACATGATAGAAGGGCATGGCCAAATAGAGCTGCTTAACCCATGGCAGCCAGGAGGCACAGGGTGAGAGAGACCCTGCCCGCTTCATCTGGGCCCCGCCACCCAGCAGCACGGTCGGCTATGAGCTCAGCAGTGTAGAGCCCTGTGTTCCCGTCGCCTGCCAAAAGCCCACCTCTGAAAACATGAGACAGTGCTCGCTTCAGCAGCATGTGTACTAAAATTGGGATGAAAACATGAGACATTTGGGAGACTTTTTTTTTTTGGTCTTTCTGAGACAGGGTTTCACTATGCAGTTCTACCTAGAACTGAACTCACTTTGTAGCCAAGGCTGGCCTAAAACTCACAGCATTCCTCCTGCCTCAGCCTCCCAAGTGCTGGTATTACAGACATGAGTCACCATGCCTGGCATGGGAAACATTTTAGATCTAAACCATAACAATATATAAAACAGAAGAGATAATTAGGTTACCCGGCAGCATAACGTTCGGGAAACCACTTCATAAACATAAACTTCACCATAAAGAAGTTAGCATACTTTTATTTTCATTCCTAGAAGTATGTCATGATACTCTTACTAATTATTTATTTATTTATTTAAAAGGCAAAAGAATGGCGACATACAAACCACAATAACACAAAAACAATAAAGGAAATACAGAGTTATAGAGAAGATAGTACGGAATTAGCACTGGATGCTGTATTACATAATGTTTTTGTATTGTCAATACTGTAGATGGAACTGAAAAACTATTACAAGACAAAATAAAATTACAGTGTAGTTCCTTTTAAGTAGTTGTTAAGCACAAGTGTGCATGGCACATTATCAAGTTTTTCTACTGTTGAAACATGCATGCATTGATGGGATAAATTCTACTAGTTTATAGTGTTTTACTGTAGGAAAGAAAGGGCTGTGTAGAAGACATTTGCAAAAAGAAGAGGGTGGGCCCTAGGGCTTTTAGCCTCAGACAGATCAGATCAAACATCAAAAGATGTATGAATTTAGGCAGTTTACTTAGTCTTTTTGAAACTGCTTGTTTTTAAAGTCAGTGTAACAACATCATCTATTTCAGAGTTGGTGAAGGGTTAACAAATATGCTAAGTGCTTACTGCCTGATAACTACTACAGTAAGTTAACTACTTACTGCCTGATAAGTAACAAGTACCTAATAAATACTATTGTTCATAAGTAGTAAGTACCTAATAAACGTTATTGCTATTTTCATTGACCAATACATTTTTTCCCTAAGTAGCAATTTGATAGGAGGTTTGCCATTTTGGTACAAGGTTTGTATCTTCCTTATATTTCAACAACTGCCTAGCCCCATTCCTACCACACAGTATTTTTTTTTTTTTAATAAATGTGAGAACGAATGTTTTGGTTACATAATAAAAGTTAAAAGATTTATAACAGATTAATACCAAAGACAGTGGAATTTCATTTTCATTTTAGCAGTGGCTGAGGAAATACTGTTAGCTTAATTTTTAACCTCCTCACAGTTTGCAACATACATTGTATATGGTTTTGTTTTTGTTTTTGTTTTTGTTTTTTTTTTTTGGTTAGGAAAAGGCTCCAAATAGTTCCTCTAATTGTCCTCCATCAACACCAATTCCTGATGTTTCTAAGCCTCGGAGAACAAAGCTTGCCTTTGATGACAGGTGAGATAAATACGATTTTTTTAAATGTATTTAAGGTCCAGGGCTATAGCTCAGTGATACAGCGCCTGCCTGGCAAGGCCAAGTCCTGAGTTCAATTTCTGGTACCAAAACAAAAACCAAAACAATAGCAAAAAAATGCATTTAAGAAATGACTTCAGGCCAGGTGTGGTGACACACACCTGTAATCCCAGCACTCGGAAGGCTGAGGGAGGAGGATTGTTTTGAGTTCAAGGCCAGCCTGGGCTACAAAGTGAGCTCAAGGCCAGCCTGAACTGCATAATGAGACCCTGTAACAAAAACAAGAAATGACTCCAGTCACTGATAAAAGAAACTCATTTTAATTATGGTTACTGACTAGAGGTTTAATATTTGTGTGTGATCTTCAGAATATTTTGAGTTTAACTTGAAAGCACTCTCTAATCCTAGACCAGTATTGCTCCTTTAACTGAGGAAGAGCAATATTGTTGTTGCCTGAATTTTTGTCAGTGGGTTATTTCTGCTACTTATGTCTTATTTACCCTTTCCTTTTTCTAGACAGGGTCTCACTGCAGTCCAGGCCAATTTTGAACCTGCTACGTGGCCCAGGTTGGCCTCAAATTCTTAATCCTTTCGCCTTAGCCTCCCAAGTGCTGGGATTACAGGCATGTACCACTATGTCTAACTTTTATTTACTTTTAATCTTCAAAACAGCTTAAGAAAATTAATAGTTAATATTAGGGAGCTTGAGCCATATGTGGTGGTACATACTTGTAATCCCAACTACTCAGGAGCATGAGACAGGACGATAAGTTCAATTCCAGTCTGGCTTAGTGAAACCCTGTCTCAAAAAAAAAATAAAATAAAAATAAATATATATATATATAGCTAGCTAGCTGAGGGTACAGGCTCAGTACAAGGCCCTAGATTCAGTTCTCAGAAGTACAAAAAGTAAATATGTACATACATACATTCATTCATACTAGGGAGCTTGATTTCTGTTTTCCCGAGTAAAACATTTGCCATGGGTTTATGCTACTAACCTGATAAAAACATTAAAAACTGAAATGAATGCTTAATGATACTTTTCTTAAGAATATGAAAACAGTGTTCAGTGTTATTGGAGACTGAAATGAATTACTGTTATCTTACAAAAATATTTGCTGTTTTATTTACAATGAAAATTTACATTGCAGAAATTACTCAGCAGACCATTATTTACAAGAAGCAAAAAAGCTAAAGCACAATGCAGATGCATTGGTACGTAAATATTCTTAAGTGTGTAATCAAATTAGCTTAAGACCCCGTTTGTTTATACTTACAGTGGATCCTACTCATTACTTTCCTTCTCCTCTCTTTAGTCTGATAGGTTTGAGAAAGCGGTGTACTACCTTGATGCTGTGGTGTCCTTTATTGAATGTGGGAATGCATTAGAGAAGAACGCTCAGGAATCCAAATCCCCATTCCCTATGTATTCAGACACAGTGGAGCTCATCAAGTAAGTGGAAAAGTTTGCCACATCATCGGCAATAACATTTCTCTGGTCCATCTTGAAAGGGGTTGGTATACATAAACTGAAGTGGATGTTTAATCTTCTTATTTTCCTTGGAAAAGGACTAGATGTCTTGGTGTTTTATTTAGGTTTGATTCTAATGTTTGAAGACAAAGAAAGTCAGCAGATCAAGGGAAGTTTCTTCTTTTTAATTTTCATAAGAAAAAATTTCAAAATAAGATAATACGTAACAATGGTTAGTACATTGACTATTACTATGTTTGAATTAATTATTCATAATACAAGATAACAGCATTTAATTGTCCAAACGATATTAGCACAAACCTTTTTTTTTCAATGAACTAAGATAAATTAGTAATATAACTATCTTACATATGGAACTGTGCATAGGAGTACATTAGTTAATCTGTAAATGCTTGGTAGCACAGTTTCACAATAACATTCCATTCCATTCACTGATATGTGTATAGGCTGCAAAGGTTGAATGTGTTGCTACCATTCCTTGAACACTGCAGAAGCATCGTGGAAAGTGATACATGTTTCTTACAATGAGATCTTCCATATATATATGGTTTGGTTGTGGGTTTGTGTCTTTTTTTTTGTTTTTTTGCTTTTTGCTTTCCAGGGAAGTTTCTTAAGATGAGCTTTGGCTCAGTGCTTTTAGATATACTTAGTACTTTATATGTAGTGGTGTTTTTTGGTTCTTTGCTATTAAATATATTTTATTTTTTCTACAGAATTCTTAAAATAACTCAAGCATTCTACTTATCATTTGTTATCTTAACTCACAGATACACTATGAAGCTAAAGAATTACTTGGCACCAGATGCTACAGCTGCAGATAAAAGACTTACAGTGCTTTGGTGAGTATGTGTATTCTAGCTTCTGCTCAGTAACAGGTAGTTAGTTCCTTGATAAAATATGCTGAGTGTAGCCCATGAATCAGCCTTTCATAACCATGTTACAAACCTGTTTTTGAAGAGTCAAACAGAAAATAACTTAAGATTCCTACTGAAAGATTATGTTTGTTGTCAGTCTCTCTGATTGCTGTTTAATGAAAGTCTTCGTAGGGTGAAGCTAATATTGGAACTCTTCACTGACTTAACAGTGATCACTTGTGTGAGCTCCTCTTTTGGAACCTTCCCTCCATTCACATATATCTGTTTTTCTTAGGAGAAAAAGATTGAGATCTGTTTGCTTTTTCCCAAGCCAGGGAGGTATTACCATTTTACTTATTTTAGTTTACCTGGCACTGTATTGTACACTGGGTGTATATTTGTGAATTATCTGACATTGTGCTATTCATCATGGAGTTTATAGTCTAGTTTGAGGAGATAGAAATTATTCAGATAACTACAAGTATATGAGATAAGTACTTTGAAAGTGAGACCTATCTCTAGGTAGAAAGAGCTATGTATTAAAGGACTGTATGATGGGAAGGAATAGGAAACTTTCAAGAAACTAAAAAGAACTAGTAAGAAGTCAACATGATTGGGTAGGTAGGAAGGGATGGTCATGCAGGGGCTTTGTATAAACTGTTTATGTGTTCCATCAGAGTTGTAATGTTCATGGTTTTTGTTTCTTAACTTTTAGATATAGTTTGGTCTAGAGATTATCCCTTAGCAATTTTTTAAATGCCTGTGTTACTATGATATATTGGTATCCTATAGGTAAGGTTTTGATTTGTGAATGTCAACTAATGGGAGGCTAACCTTTGGTTTTTTCACTATGTTCCCTCCTGTATGGTGGATACCACAATGAGAACAAGCCTTTTGGTTATGTCTAAGGCTTAGTGTTGGTGACACTGTGCTGAGGTCTGCTCTCATGTTCAGTCTTACACTCTTGCAAGAGCCAGTCCTCCACTCTTGCATGGTATAAAGGTTGTCTGTGCAGTTGTCGCCATAGTCTGCTGTCCTGGTAAATAAGGTGCATTTTCCATTGGCTAGCCTGAGATGCCAGTCTTTGCTGTACCTGAGGCTATTCAAACTGAAGAAGGAAAATGCTCTGAAGTACTCAAAGACACTGACAGAGCACCTGAAAGTAAGTATGCAAAAGAGGAGGATCCAGTTCCCAGGAGACAAACTTTGTGAAGTCTCCCATTCCTACCCTAGAAGTGGTCTCATACAGAGGTAAGATGCAGGAGGGAAGGAGGTACTGTTTCAGAACCCTCAAATGTGTTTGAGATGTCTTGGGAAAGTTTTTAAATGTATACATATCTGATTGTAGAACTTAGGTAATTGTATACAGCAGCCATATTTATCTTTGAAACTATCTTTTTATTTTCAATACCATGCTTCTTTAGATCATTACTTTAGTTTTCTAAAACATTTCCCCATGTTATTTTTTCAGGCCAGCACCACATAAATCCTCCTAAAGGTCTGCTCTGATTATGACTTGGAGGCCCTCAGTAGTTCACTGGTGTCTTTAGGATTAGGTCTCATGTCCTTAGGGTTATGTCCATACTGCTTACCCAAGTCTACTAGAATTTTAAGGTTTTTCTCTCTCATATTCCTTGTTTGAACCTCTGCTTTAGGCAAACTGTGTGAGTCACATACATTCTCCTTTATGCTACTTTGTACATAGTGTGACTCATCTCTCTATGTCATTTCCCCTTTTGTTTGTGTTATTCGGTCTTCCCTTCTTTGTGCAGTCTTCTGGGACATGCCAGCTCTCACTGAATAACATCTTTCAGTTTTGCAAACACACACACATACACATATTTTATTGCCTTCAATTGATAGAGCATGTTAAGATCAGCTCTGGCCCAGTGCTTTTATTTTATTTTATTTATTTATTTATTTTTTTTTTTTTTTTTTTGCCCAGTGCTTTTAGGTTAGGTACGTTTAGTATTTCATAAGTAGTGATTTTTTGTTTATTAAATACCTGGTTTTTTTTCTACAGAATTCTTACAATAATTCTCAAGCACCATCCCCTGGCTTAGGAAGGTAGGTCAAATTTTATTCTATAAAGTATTATTTGCAGCAGGAGTGATAGTACATACCTGTAATCCCAGCACTTTTGAAAGCTGAGATAGGATTGCAAGTGCGAGCCCAGCATGTGCAAGTTAGGTGAGACCCTTTGACTCAAAAAGGAGCTGGGAATGTAACTCAGTGGGAAGGACCTGAGTTAATAGGCACAATAATCATTTGTAAAAGGGCGTATTTATAATGGCTAGAGATCTACTCTCCAAAAACAGAAAAATAGCAGCTATTTTTTTATAAATTAATGTTTAGTAAAGTATTACATTCATTCATTCTTCATTTGTTGGTTCCTTTGATTAAACCCAGGCAAGACTTGTGTATACTAAGCATATTATTCTACCACTGAGCTACATCTTCCCCAAATATTTTAAAGTTTTTTTCCTGATTTGTGAATGAAAAATATAAATAAATATAGTCATAGAATGATTAGAAATGAGGCACTTTACCTGGAAATACTTGAATTTTCTTTCTTCTTTTTTTGGTACCAGGAATCCAACTCAGGACGTTTTGCTTATGCCACTGAGCACTATCCCCAGCCCCAAATACTTGAATTTTTAACAACACTTTAGCCCTTCTCAATTTCATTTCTATAGTTACTTGGGTTTATTACAGTGGACTTTACTTGGGCTTGGCATTGCCAGAATTTGGTGCATGATTATAGCTTTTCTCTTTCTCACGTATATGACTCATCACAGCCACACCCAAAAGAGGCAAAAGACCATGAAACCTTTTTGTTTTATGATTATCTGTTTGTTTGTGTACATGAATTGACATTCAGTCTTTGCCTTGTTTATATTTTTCTAACCAAATTTGTAATCCTAAAAGTACAGTTAAGGGCCAGGCGTAGTGGCGCACACCTGTAATCCCAGCACTCCGGACGCTGAGGCAGGACAATCACTGTAAGTTCTAGGCTAGCCTAGGGTACATAGTGAGTTCAAGGCCAGTATGAGGTGCATAGGAAGATCCTGTCTCAAAAACATACAAAAAAACCAAAATCATAATGTGTCAAGGCCAACCTGGGCTACAAAGTGAGCTCAAGACCATTTTGACCCTGTCTCAAAAAGACTAAAAATAAAAATAAAAATAAAAAAATTTAAAAAGTAGTTAAAAATATAAACAAGTAACTAGTATATTCCTGCATCTCTGTAATTCCAGCACTTAGGAGACTGAGGCAGGAGGATCAGTGCACATTCTAGGCCAGCCTAGGGTACATAATTCAAGGCCAGTATGAGGTACATAGCAAGACCCTGTCTCAAAAGCAAACAAGAAAACCAAAATCATAGTGCATTCAAGGCCAGCCTGAACTGCATAGTGAAACCCTGTCTCAAAAAGACAAAAGACCTGCTCCAAATACACACACACACACACACACACACGAACATGAGGGGGCTGTGCTTTTTTGTTCATTCTGGTTTTTTTTTGTTGTTGTTTTTTGTCTTTTTGAGACAGGGTCTCGCCATGCAGTTCAGGCTGGCCTTGAGCTCACTTGCAACAATTCTCCTGCCTCAGCCTCCCGAGTGCTGGTATTACAGGCATGCGCCACCACACCTGGCTTGTTTATTCTGAATAACTTGGTTAAATTAGGAAAGTGCTAGACATTATGGAACTCAAAAAATGTTCTGACGTACTACCAAAGTTTGGGGGGTTGTAAATTCTATCCACCCTTCTACAGAATGATCTGAAAAATACGTAATTATATGCGTGAATAGATGGAAAGTGTATTGAACTAGAGATCAAGCTTCGAAGGTTTGAAGTGCCACTAACACAGCATTGGGACTTTCATCTCCCATTTCTTGTTCTGTTGCCTTAAAGACAAAAGGTCTAAATAATGTAATTCACAATGACCTTTGGTGTAGTGATACCTCAATTCTTTGCATGACTCTGGTTTCAAACTAAATTGGACAAGAACCGAATCAAATTTAATGGTTAGGTCAGTGTTGATCCTAGGAGGATATTTGATTTGGTTCTCATCCCGTTCAGTTCGTGACCAGAATCCTGGAACAAATTTAGTTCCTGAGCTGAAGCTCCGTTGTACTGTACTTAGAAGAAATTGTACTTTTCTGGGAGTCCTTCTAGTCTAAAAAAATCTTTAAATTTTAAAAGCTTTCATCTTGGAAGAGCCAGTGGTATTTGCAATTTCATAATACTATGTTTATATGAACTAGCTCCCTATTTTCTCTTACGTGTAGCAAAGCTGTTGGGATGCCTTCCCCTGTGTCTCCAAAGCTGTCACCAGGCAATTCAGGAAATTATTCTTCTGGGGGCAGTAGTTCAGTAAGTGGTTCTTCAGTGACCATTCCACAGAAGATCCACCAGATGGCAGCCAGCTATGTTCAGGTTACATCCAACTTTCTGTATGCCACTGAAATTTGGGACCAAGCTGAGCAGCTTTCCAAAGAGCAAAAAGGTATGTAGCATTGTAGGTAAACTTTGAAGCATGGTGTTGTTAAAAGGAACTTTCAGGATTTAGTTAAGTGGTGTGTGTGTTATTACCTAGTTATATCTCCCATGATCCTGGTGACACAAGCTAAACAATCTTAGTCTAAGAGAAATGTGTGTCATTTTTGGTATACTAAGCTGAGCCTGGTGGTGCACACCTGTGGTCTCAGCACTCGGGAACTGAGGCGGGGGGATTGTTGCAAGTTAAGGCCAGCCTGGACTGTGCAGTGGTATCCTGTCTCCAAAAAAAAAGACAGTATGTTATACTGTGGGATGATTAATATTTAATTATAAAAGTACGATTACATTTAGATGTCTTATTCATTTGAGATGATTAACTAGATTTTTAGATTTCTTGGCTTTCCTTATAATTAGGGTGAGACATTTCATCTTAAAAGTTTATTATTGTCTAAACTCAGAACATTGAAAATTATAAAAAATATTTAAAGCTCTTAGGGGAAAGTACTATATGAACAGTTTATTATAGTAGCTTTTATTTGCAAATATAAGTGCATAGCAATCAGTCAGTGTCATTTTGTCACATAGTAGTTAAATACAGTATGATCAGGCAGTCAGATGTAAATGAAAGATTCCTCTCCTATTCCTAAAGAAGAGTAATGATGAGGAAGAGGTAGAAGAGAAACCTAACATTTAGCTTTTATGTTCTCCCATACATAGTCTATCATCCAGTTTCTCTTATAATCTCAGACATCCATTTATATATTTTTAAAAACTGTCATATTTATTTCAAACAGGAGCTAAGCAAGCGTTATACATATAGCATTTCATTGCTAAGGCTCTTTTAAGTATCTCCCCTCCACTTTTCTTTTCTTTTTGGAGGACATGTTATTGATGATAAGGAGAACCTGGGTCATAGAATATTTTGGATTCGACTGATTACTTCCTTAAGATACCACTTAATTTGTTGTTCTGTCTCTTATTTTCTTTATACTGATATTTACATATTGGGGATTGATTAGATTCAAGCTCAGTTGGTTTGTCTGTGTGTTTCCTCTTTTTTTGTGGACTGAGCCCAGGGCATTGTACTTAATGGGCAAATGCTCTTCCACTGAGCTATAGCCCCAGCTCTCAAGTGTTTTAGATAAGGATACTCTGTAGGCGAGTGATAGTGAACCTTTTAGAAACCAAGCGCCCAGACTGCAACCCCAAACCCACTTATTTATTACAAAATGCCAACACTACAGTTAAACCTAAATACTGAGTTTAGAAAAACAAGTTATGTAGGCTGCTGGAGTGACTTGGTTCACACACCTCCAGAAGGGCTCTGTGTGCCTGCTGTGGCACACGTCCCATAGGTTCACCACCACTGCCACAGACAGTGTGCTAGATGTACTGTTGCCCCCTATTAGGATGCATGTAATAATTACCCTGTCTGGAATAAGTCTGGTCAGTAGAGTTATTCAAGTGATGTCAGTCTGACCACTCTGATGTGGAATTCCCCATTTAACTTATGCTTATGACATTGATGATGACCATTGCCTAGGTCCATGATTGTATTAGCTCCTCTTTGCCCTCCCACTCCCTTCTGGTACCAGGCATTGAAAACCTAGGGCCTGTGTGTGTTAGGCAAGTATTCTATGACTGAATACGTCCCTGGCTCTCATTAGTAATTTTCTATGTTCACATTCCTTTTGCATTTATTAGCTAGAATTTTGTAAAGATGAGTCTTCCCTTCCCTTAAGTGTTCGGTTACTCTCAGCCCTGTTTAAATAGCATGGTATCTTAGAACTCTTTTTTTTCTCTGCATGTCTAAAAACACTCAATGTCTAGTCTTACATCCTTCTTTCTGCTCCCATAATTACATTAGAATCAAATCCTAGGACATTGTTCTCCCTCCTAATTTCCCTCACATGTAGCCTTTATTTGTTCACATAGGAAGAATCCTTTTATTACTTTCCTTGAATTTTTAAACTATTGTGTGAAAATAAGGGTTTTATCAGTGATACATGACATACAATTAAGCAGAAAGGTGGAGTGCAGACTGCTGTAATTATCTAACCTCACAAGGGCTATTATGGGAAACACGCAAAGAATGTCTTCCTTAATACTCTGTTAGTGTGTGCTTTTATACTAATAAAAATGAGCAAAAATTTTAAAAAGAGTATCTTCTGTTTTGTGCTATTTGCTTCTTACACAAAAACAGTATGTGGAGAATGTTTTAAGTAATCAAATAGGGCACTGTGTATGTGTGTGGCATTATTTATCCATTCTAATACATAATAACAGTTTATAATTATCATCAGTGGTATTCTGCATGTACATATAACACTTACTTTCAGACCATGCACTTTCTAAAATGTTACATGACTTTGGGAACAACATAATGAGAGACAATGGAGGTGCTTTTTCTGAGACAGATTTATCATTTTAGTAAGGGAGGCTTTTTACTTCATATGAGTGCTGTTTCATAGTCTAGACTGAAGTTTGAAAGAGTGTGCATTATTTAATGAATGTTTTTGGTTTTCTAGAATTCTTTGCTGAACTGGATAAAGTAATGGGCCCTCTCATCTTTAATGCAAGCATCATGACAGATCTAGCTCGTTACACCCGGCAGGGACTGCACTGGCTTCGCCAGGATGCCAAGTTGGTATCTTGAACTGAACACATTCTCGTTGCCTCTGATTTTCTCCACAACACTGTGTCACATCACGAAGGAAAGCTGCCATAACATGTCACCTAGTCAACACTAAGAATGAGGAATGATTTTCTCCTCCTTGGTTCACGTGTTGTTTATAACCCAAAGCCATCCTCTCAATTGACCCCTTCAATATTCCCAATGTGAAAAATTATTTAAACGCTAAATGTTATTTAAATGTTAAATCTGCAGCACATTGATGAGATAGTGTTGTAATCTATAATATGATTGAATTCCTGTTGCAATTTGTAACTAACCAAGCAAAGTTCTATTTATTTTAATTTTTAAAAAAAATTCCCAGATTGGGGCTTGTTTAAAACTTAGTTATTTCTGCTTATAAATTTACTCTGTTGACTATTTAGCATAAACATAATGTAGGCATTTTTATTTATATATTTTGGGAGCTTCAATACCTAATTTTTTTTTGTGGTAGCTCTTCTGTGAGTAAATAGGGATATGTTCTTTCTATCTTTACTACCTGATACTACTTCAAATCTTAGCGACAATTTTATTATTGTAATATTTATACTTAGTAGCATTCTTGTACACATAAGAAGTCATTTAAATATGAGAAGATGACATTCGACATGGATGTAAAAAAATGAAATGTATCTGATTTGGTATGCATTATTTCAAAAACTGTGAATGTTTGTTAACACTATAGCAATCACAAGGTGACTATAACTTGCATTTAATGCATTACAAAAGAGACCAGGCAGACATTCTAGGAGAAGCATATCATTTTGAAGGGTTTCATAAAAAGGACAATCTTAGTATTTCATGGAATTTATTAAAACTTCTTGTTGCTAATCATTTGACACTTAATTGAAACAGAGTAAGTTACTCTTGAAAGAGGATGATTTGTCTCCTAAGGGTTCCTGCCTACATCTCTTTAGTTGATAATGTCCAAATGTTAAAATCTCTTTGGAGAATTTTCCCCCCATACTTGCTTGTGATGCTCTCATATGAGCATGCAGTGACTGATATTGTTGGTGTGTGTGGTTTTGCTATACAACTTACAGTGCAAATGCCTGATGTAGAGATGATGAATTTCTCCATTTTAAGGATCCCTATTAGTGGTGTATGTTTCTATAGGATTGGAAAATTCACACAGAAAAGTACTAACTTGATTTAGTGTGAGCTCCTGGAAAGGGGAGGAGAGCAGTGATAGAGCTTAAGAAGCCAGCTCCATAAGACTTTGTATGTCAAAGCACCCTTCCCTACAGGGTGCATAAGGAGTCAAGGGTAAGAAATGCGCCCTCTATACTTCGTTTTGAGTGCCCCTATCATGTCTGGTGTGCCTTAAATCTTACCTTTAAATGAAGACTCTGTGGATTGTTTACAGATAAAATTTAACACTAGGACCAGACTGTCCTTTACATTAATAATAAATTTTCGTTCATTTTAAATCTCCCTTTAGGGTCACATACAGATTAATCATTTTTTTAAAAGTTAATGCTTTTAAAAAGTTAGACATGACTTAGTCTAATTGGGTAATGCTGCTTCAAAAGAAATAGCTTGTCTTCTTATTCCAAAACTGAATCTATCCAGTTAGGAAAAACAATTGCCCTACTATTTGTGGATGATTGCTGAGGCTTAAAACCAGAAAGGGGAAAGAAGGAACAGATCTCCCAGTCCAGTGGTGCAGTAAATCCTCTGCTTGAGTCTGTTACACTTAACTTGTGAAGCTGGTGAACTCTCACTGTGCTGTGGCTTCATGTCTGTAGAGCTCTAATGGTTTTGTGCCTCAAGTTATTGTTACATACCATTGAAGACTGAGGTCTTCAAATTATGTAGAATTTAACCTTTTTCTCTTGGAGAAATTGCCTCTTGATATCTTTTAATTTAATCTTAGTGTGTTCTAGGAACAGTTTTCCTTAAGAGGACAATTCCTCAACAGTTACGATAGTTCTTTAGTAGAAATAATGGTTAATCAAGTATATGTATGTCCTGTCCTCTGACTTCTGTGATTCTGATTCCTTAATTTGCAGCTAACAGCAGCCAGCAGGGTACCTCTGAGTTCCAGTGCATTCTCGTCTCTGTGTGTCTTGAAAGGGAGCAGGAGCATTTTGGGGTTATACTGATGTTTTCTTAAAGCAGAGTTTCTTATGTGTTTATGGTGCTGCTCTAAGATAATGCCTCTTTAAAACTGCATTAATTTTTGTAGAGTGAATTTTTGAAGCTTTTCTTTGTGGAGCATTTTTCCTACCAGGTAGTAATGGGGAATGGATCAAAATCCAATCCTAAATAATTGAATTTTCAGAAATACCATGATTTGTGGAACTACCACTCCCCTCTCTGTCTTCTCAGATGCTCTCTCTGTCATCTACTCCAGCACACACTTTGAACTCCTGTACAGGTGACTATTCCTCCCTCCTCAGTAGATGTCTTCAGTGTTTTGTAACATTTAAAACTGAATTTGACAAGTGGCTAAAACTTAGTCTGAAACTTGTACTTAATGTACAGTTTACGGAAATAGCAATTGTTTTTAAAAGTTACTCAGTTGTCTGCTCTTTAAGACCATACTTGTATTCCAGGAGGCAGCAGCCTTCCCCACTGGACTCTTTCCAGGCAACCAGCATACCAGCTGCGTCTGATGAAGTTGTCAGAGTAGTCTTGCCCAGGCTTGGCTGGGCCATGGGGAGCACTCCCTGCCAGTGATTCAGGCTTCCACAGCCTGACCCAGGCTCCCGTCTGGCTGGAGAGCATCCAGCCTTTTCCCTGCCTCAGTGCCACCTTTTTCTGGGCAAGGAACCAAGAAGGAAACTTTATAAGCAGTGAACACTTCAGATAAATTTACAGCTGTAGCTGCTGAAAAATGGAGAAGACTGAGCACCACTGATCTTAATTCTCCAATGTAAAAGCAGTTTAGAGTAATGAGTGCACGTGCCTACACATGCCTGTGTTTCTAGGGAGCTCTTGCACTGGGTTTACATAGGCATCTGGGCTGCACTTTGAGTGATACACTTGTGCTTTGGTAGATTCACTGGTTTTAACTTGTTTCTTTTCATGAAAGGTTTTAATCAACTAGGTCAGGAAGCATCATTTTGTATTTAACAGCAAAAACTTTGGAACATTAACTTGTAATGAATGCGCTTGCGTTTTGAAGCAAGAGCCTACACAGGCACCTATTTTAAATGACAGTTCTGGCTGTGGAAGCCAGTACTCGGTGGAGTTTCAGAGCAGTCGGTGATTGTTTCAGTCAGTGATGCATAGCTGTGTAGAGGAAGGGTACTCTACACTCTTCCAGGTATGAGAGTATGCAACTTGGGATCTTAAAATTCTGTACACACACACTTTATATATATGTATGTATGTATGAAAACATGAAATTAGTTTGTCAAAAATGTGTGTTTAGTATTTTAGCTTAGTGCAACTATTTCCACATTATTTATTAAATTGATCTAAGACACTTTCTTGTTGACACCTTGAATAATAATTTTCAAGGGTGCAATGTGTATTCCTTTAGATTGTTAAAGCTTAATTACTATGATTTGTAGTAAATTAACTTTTAAAATATATTTGAGCCCTTCTGTAGTGTAATAGGGCTCTTACAGGGTGGGAAAGATTTTAATTTTCTGGTAGCTAATTGAGCAAAATGGCTTCATTTTGTATTTTGGTTTGTAGGAGTTTGCATCTAGGTCCCAGGAACATCTACTGGGGATGACTGCTTCAGGTGGATTGTGATGATGCTTTAAAGAAGAAAGAACAACAAAACCTAAGTAATTTAGGGAGCCAGAACATTTCAAATCCACATAGGCTCCCGTGTGTCATATTCCCTAGGTACTACGGAACACAGATTTCATTTTAGCTTCATGTGTCAGTGTGTTGGAGAGGCAGACCTTTTTCCAGTAATAATATTGCACACCAAAGGTTGTATTCAGTAAAATCAGTAGAAGAAATTATCATTGAGTGGCTTGGAATATACAGGGACAAGAGGCTAAATTAGTCATGTTTGGGAACATACATACATTTCACCCACTCACTAGTGGAGAAATGCAATTCAGATTTCTGGACTCCAAAACCAAGCTAGCAAATGACAGGAAATAAGTTGTAAAAGTTGGTAAAGGAATGTTGGACCCTGAAAAAGAACTTAATTACCTTCAGTAAAGGGAATGGAAAGAGTACCTAAATCCCTGTTTAAATGGAATTTGGTCATAGAATAAGGGGTTCAAGTTAAGTCTTCACCAAGTCATATATATTTAAAGTGTCCTAAAATACCCTAAGCAGTCATCACAGCAAGAAGTTGATTTTTGGGAATGTTAGCATGGACCTCTCCTTGCCACCATTGTTCAGCCAAGCACAAATTACCATTATTAAAGACAAAAACAAGTTCTCTAAATGAGTGTGGAAAAGCTACCACCGAGAAATTCTAATAATATTTGGTTTTGACCTCTTGTGACTTGCATGTGAGGTTCCTTTGCAGCTTTTAACCATTGGAATTTTCTGTTAGGTTCCTCTCTCAAAAGCACCTATTTGGAAACCTTGCCTTTCAAATTGAGGCCATGATTATCCCTGTCCTTGAGTTTGTTGTTGCTGTTCAAGGAGTGTTGCCATTTTACAGCTGTACAAACCCCCTGGCCTCTCACTAACCTGAGTGAGCACTCAGACAGCACTGGGGTGGGAGTGGGGCTCACCAACAGAGCTGGCCCAGCGTCCAAGCCTGAAAAGGCAGGCGCCACCTTCGGGCCAGGTGTGGAGTTGGTAAGCACAGTTAGGAAAGTACTGTATCTAGCCTCCGTTCTGGATGATTTTAAGAAATTTTGTATATGGAGGATGGAAATGCTTATATATTTATTGAAAATCCTTTTATGTTATTTGAAAATTATTTGGGAAATGATATTTGGGGAGGGTTTTGGAGGGGAGGTAACGCTGTTGATAAATTATAAGACTGTCAATTGTGCAGAAAGGTACTGTTAGTGACTAATAGGATGCCTTTGTTTTGTACATGATCCTAATCTTTGTTTTATATTTCTTTTGTCCAAAATATTTAGGCATCTGACATTTTCAACCAAAATTTCAATTATATACTGTGATTTTTATTTGTTGCAATACATTAAAATTTCAGAGGTACTTTGGGGTTCAAAAGCTAGGATTTCTAAGTCAATACAGTACGTGCATTTCACATAATAAAGCTGTTAATGGTGAGCAAAGTATTATATACTAACTAGATTTTTCCACATCTGTATATTATATGTATTTTGTGGTATTGAGATTATAGAAAGTTTAGAGTGTCAAATGTGTTTAATGTGTATTTTTAAACAAATTTATGGCAATTAAAATATTTGGAGACAAGGGTATCACATTTCAATTTGTAAAAATCTTTTTAACTCTACTGTGTCATTAAAATGCTTTGTATAATGCCAAACCATAGCTGGAGAAACTAAGTTTAATAAATATCAAATAGATTTTCTGTATTAAAGTTTGTGAATGATGTGCTCTTTACACTTCTTCAACTCTCACTTTTCCCTTTTTTTTTTTTTCTTGGCGGTACTGGGGATCGAACTCAGGACCCTGCGCTTGCTAGGCAGGCGCTTATTCTACTGAGCTATATCCCCAGCCCACTTTTCCCTTTTCATGCAATTCTTGTTTTGTATTTTTGGGTCCAGTACTACTCTTCTAAAAGTCTGGTCCCGTTAGTACAGGTCTCATTTTTCTAATTACAGAAATTGTGAATTTGCAAGCTCTGTGCCCTTGTGTGTAGATTACATTCGCCCTACTCCAGCAGACATCTCAGATTCTTCTTGGTATTCTGGGTGGCTTATGCTTTTATTTTATTAAGCTAGATCTCAGTCCCTCTGCATGTTCAGAGTCCTCTAAACATGCACATCACCAGGTGGCAAGTGCCAGGCATTCATCTTGATCCCTTACTGCAAAAGTCTTTACCCGAAGTGTAAGGGCCGGGGTCCAGGGCAACAACTGAGGGACTTGCCAGGGCTAATCACAGCGCTGCTGTTACACTTTGACCCTTTACTTGTCCTTGTGTTCTGTAGAAGACCCTTGATGAAACGTTAGCTCTCACCACACTTTCCAGATAGAGAAGCTATCAATCACTGTACAGTGCGTTTCTTTTTTCTATAGTATACAGTGAATCCTTCAAGTTTGAATTTCAGACTGCCACAATTTCAATTTGAGTTATTTAATAATATTCATAGAAAAATAAACTCTGGTAAGTTTAGTTATGCTTATCCACATGTTAACATTCTAAGAAAAAAAAATGGAGACCAATTTAAAGCGTGCATCTGTCTTTAAATATTAAAACACAAGATTGCTTCACTTGTGTATCTCCAGCCAAAATATAGTTAATCAATATTCCATAGAACGGAGCATTGTTGGTGACCGCTGTGCGTTCTTTCCCTGGTATGTACATCATTCCTGGGCCACACTCAAGGAACAGCGTCTTTTTCTAGGGGGGAAAAAGATATTTTTTTAAGACTGGTTTCCAGGTGCCCAGGGCCACTTCTGCTACCTTTCCCTGCTCTGCGTGGTTGCTGTCTCATCTCAGGAAAGGTACACCCTTTTGTATAGTACCTGAGTGGCTTTTGGCTCTGAGGAATTCTGCACAAAGCATGTGGCCTCTGCCAAGGCACCATTCCTCCATCCCCGGTTTATGCTTCTGTTTCCTGCACTCAACTGCCCAGTTTCCCAGGGCTGTGGCCCAGCCCTGCACCCAGGTTGGAAGCTTACCTGCATAGCCTCGTGATACACTCAGAATCATCCCGGCAGGAGGCTCCAATGGGCCTTAGGGAAACTCCTCTCCAAAATGGGGTCATTCTTCGTGGCCTTTTCTTTGCTGAGCTCAGTTCTGGTATTGGGGAGCCATCTATCTGTAGAGCAAAGACAGTTACCTGAGGTGTGGAAGAAGTGATATCCTGCTGCACACCTCCACAGAAGGATCATTCTCCAGTTCTCTAGGCTCAGATCAGGAACCAATCCTCAGGACTGGGTTTGTCTCTCATGGTCCCCTTTGAATTCCACTGCCACTACTGTGTCCACAAACATGTGCATTTCCTTCCTTACCTGGCCCAGCAGCAGCAGGCAGGTCATGAGCACTGCAAAGAGTTTGAGGTGCCACATCTTGGCAGAGGGAGGATGTTGAAGCTAGGAAGCCAAGCACAGTTACTGCTTCCTTTTATAGACTGACATCTGTCTTCGTGGTTGCCAGGTGAGATAGGGGCAAAGTTTTTATTTGTAATCAAGATCAATTTGATCAAGTTAATGTCTACCAGAAGAATGTGCTCAAGGGCTACTTTCAGGCACGTTGTATTTACTTATCCCTCATCTGGACTTTGAATGATGGTGTTGCTGGCCTGGACCCTTTCACCCATTGTATCAAAAGTCCACATTGCCCGCCCTTTCCTTTGGAAGCCACGTGAAACCCCTGAGGGGCAGACTGGGAACCTGGCCACATTCAGTTCTAAAATAGCACATTGTGGGTGTAGCCCAACGGTAGCGCCTATACTAAATGTGTGAGAACCCGGTTAAAATCCCAGCACATGTACGCATGTACACGCACCCTAAAATAGCTCAGGGCAGTTGCTATCGTCAAAACACAGTTCTAATAGTAAAGTCTTAAGAAATGTTGAGCTTTTTCAGCCTTGTTAGGAACAGTGATCTGTTATGTTGTGTGGACCTTCTGAGGGAGCATATGTAAGCAAGATCCCCATCTACATAGATGAGCCATCACCTGGCAGTCTGTACCAGCTCGTGCATTACATGATGACCCATTTGAGGTAAATTGAAAGTACAGCCTACCCAGTGCCTCCCAGAAGAGCACTCAGTAGGGGCACAAGCCCTATAGGCCCATAGTGAATTGAGTGTAGGTTGTTTTGTTTAAGTAAATGGAAAGTTAGCCAGAGCTCCTAAATGGGAGAAGTTGTATAGAGTGACAGGATTCCTTTTTTTTTTTTTTTTTTTTGGCGGTACTGGGGATCGAACTCAGGACCCTGTGCTTGCTAGGCAGGCGCTTATTCCACTGAGCTATATCCCCAGCCCCGACAGGATTCCATAATGGGCTTTATACCCAGTGAAGGCTTGGCAGAATATTTTCTTCCAGCAGACAAGCATAGGGCTGCGATAACTCCAAAGTCCAAAACATCTACTGCCTTTAGTAGGAATTAGTACAGGTTTTTAGATTGAGAGGATGTATATCTAGACCTGGAGTTGCTGGATGTGGTGTTGGACGTGGTGTCACACTCCTGTAATCCTAGCACTTAGGGGCCTGAGGCAGAATCACTGTGTGTATGAGGCTGACCTGAGCTACATAGCAAGACCCTGTCTTGAACCCTAAGTAGCATGACGTCATCACCAGTCCTGTGGTGAGGCAAATAGAACATTCTGGCCAGGGTTTCACGACGGGCCTCAAAGCTGGCACTGGGTGGGGTGTGACTCCACAAATCCGCTTGTCCTGGTTCCAGTCCTCTTGAGACTATGGAGGACACTGTGGCTTGGACTTTAGATAATCACTGAGAAGTACATACGTCTACCAAACCCAACTCACTGGTCTTAGAAATTCAAGATTAGTTAGCTGCTCCCTTTCTTTGTCCTTGAGGTTAGCTATGGAATGAACCCAGGAAGGGCACTAACCAGGAACTTGTGCAGGGTTGAGGAGAAGCTCTGTGGTCAGTGAGCATTGAGTAAGAGTACAAATCTGATTAGATAAGCAAAAGGCTGAACAGTGTGATGTTCCAGAACCAGTTAGGTCTGTGGGCTCAGTGCCAGCCTCTCCACCAGTCTGCAGTGACATGGACCCCATCCAAAACACGAGTCCTTTTGTAAATGGGCAGGGGAGGGGAGGAGAGGGAAAGGGGAAAAAGTAATCAAGTTATATCATGTACAGGTACAAATTCCCTGATGAAAATCATGTATATCCAGGGCTGGGGATATAGCTCAGTGGAATAAGCGCTTGCCTAGCAAGCGCAGGGTCCTGAGTTCGATCCCCAGTACCGCAAAAAACAAACAAACAAAAAAAAAAGAAAATCATGTATATCCAAAATGTACCAATAAAATCTGATTTTTAAAGAATGTAAATTGGGGGAAAAAGATTAATCTACTCACCCTACAAGTCTGCCTTCCTATGTTCCAAGCAGCACCAGACCTGTGTTAATTTCTAAGCCAATACCACAGCAAGGAAAGAGCTAAGTCCTCGCCCCCTGTGCCTGAGGAAAAGGACTGTGCATCCTCATGGATGCTTCAACATCCCTGGAGCCTTAGGGGCTCAAGGCTCACTCATGTGCCAGCTGTGTTCCCAAGAGACTCATCATATAGGCTCTATAGAAGGAACCTCTGCTAGTGCAAGTATCTCAACATCTTACAAACTCTGCAGCTGTTTTAAATGTGGAGCAAAAATCAAACTTTGAGAAGCAGAGCAGCATGCAGGTGTTAGATGGCTAATTGGACAGCCCCTGCCCGTAGCTGTCCCGTAACTTGAGATTGTGAATTGTGAAGACCTACTCCTAAAATTTAAATACTTTAAAGTTCATGGGCTCTCTGCAATAAAATATTTTGCTGAATGAATGAATAGTTACTACTTTGAGAGAAAGGCCTCAGGAGCCTCAGCCAGAGGAAAGAATGCTTGTTTGGCTGGGAGGGAGGTGCCTCAGGTCTCGGTACACCCAGCCAGCTTTTGTCTCCTGTTCAGTAAGATGGGAGTAGATCTCAGGTCTCTCCAGCACTGGCATTTGGGGATCCAAATGATTAATTTACAAGAAAATGAGACAGACAAACCATAGTGGAGATGTTGGTCACTGGATACAACTTGGACTTTCTGCTTCTGAGGTACATGCCTAGGAGGAAATGGGAGAGAGAGGGAGCAGACATATGCACAGCTGTGTGAACTGCATTCCAGGTGGAGAGATCATTAGGACTTGGCAGTAACTGGAAACTTCTGTTATCCCTGAGCAGGAGGTACCTAGTAAAAGGTGAACAGCTTGTAAATGGAAAAACTTCCAGGTAAAAATTCAACAAAAGATCAAAGTGTATTTTTTGCTAGCTGGTGTAGACTTCTGGGCCTGCACGTTGGGCACTATGATGGGAGACTATAACCCATGAAGACCCCATGAGGGTAGAGGTATATGGGATAAGGATTGCGTGGAAGTGGCTGTGCCGCAGCCAGTGAAAGAAAGCCACACCTAAGGCGGGAGCTTCAGGTGGGAAGATGGTTAGCACTGGGGCCCATAGCAGCTGCGGGCCCTTTGAAAGCTTTACCTCAAGTTCTCTGCAGATTTTGACAAATAGAATGGCCCCACAAAATGATCCCAGGTGTCATATGTTGTATAGAAGCTCCAACCTACAATACACTGTATTTCTCATAACCATCCCCTCAGTAGAGTGCTCCTGGGATAAGGGCTTCACACCCACAGGCTCAGTATCTGGTAAGTTTGGTTCTTTTGAGCTGGTAACTCCAAAGGAGTCAACCATAGGTGTATGCAACAGCCAGAAACATGGAAGAGAGTGGCTATGTCCTCTAGGAAGCTTGGGGCAGAATTGGAGGCCAAAGGACCTAACCACCTGTCCAGCAGTGGTCTTCCCTGGCCTGGGAAGCTCCCTCAGTAATACAGGATAAGATTAGATGCATTTATACTGCCTTTGCACCCAGAGCTTTCATCAGGTTCCCAAAGGCGTCTGTGACCCAAATGTGTTGCAATACCTGGCAGCAAGACCTGGGAATAAATCTGGACAAAGAGCTAAATTGGAAAATGACCCTGTCTGGGGCCCAAGATACCCTCCGGTATCTGCCCTGTTAACCTGAATCACCGTACCAGACACAAATGTCACTTCTCCATCACAATTTTAGTATTTCTATTGCATAGGTGAGAAATTTAAGGTTCAGTAATACAGGTTTCTTCCCTGTACCAGAGTAAAGAAGTCACAGTTTAAAGATTTGGGCCAGAAGTTGTCAAGTCACAGCCACTGTAACGTAATTTATCTCGTTTTTTGAAAATCATTTTTGGTTCTTAAAAGCAACAGCAATAATTAGAAAAAGTACAAGTAGCCTGAGCCACAAACTCAGCTAGACTGTGAAAGTTGTAGGTAGCAGGAAGTACATTGGACCTTTCTAAAAACAGCACAGAGCCAGAAACACACAACTGCCAGCCACACCTAACCACACGTCCCATCTAATAAGGGGGAAATGGTGCCTTTTTGACTAAAAGGGCAATGTAAAGGCTCTGGAGCAGGGGCAAACTTTTTTTAAGTACTGTATTTTGGGCTGAGTGGTCCGTCGCCACATGTTGAGCCCTGCTGTACAGGTAAAGGAGACCCTCATGCCCTCCTTTCACAGCCGACTTCTCAGGCTAAGGAGAGCCTGCACTGAAAGGCAGCTTAAGTGTTAAGAACACACCTTGGGGGCTGGGAATATAGCTCAGCAGCACAAGCGCCTGCCTGGCAAGGGCAAGGTCCTGAGTTCAATTCCTCACACCAAAAAGAAAGAAAAACACACACTGGTCCCGGTCTCTCCCTTCACTGCTCCACAATGTGAGGCAAATTACTTCCTGTTTCCTCAACTGCAAAATAGGGATAATGGTTCTTGTTAACCTTAAAACTTTATTTGTATGGCTTAGAAGATACCTGATACAGTAATTACCATATAGTTATAGGCTTTGTGGTTATAATGGGAGCAGAGGGAGGGCCAAAAGCAAACAACGCCCCCCCTCAAAACCACAGCACCTAAACAGGTTTGCTAACTTTACAACCTACTTTCTTGTAGGTATAGGGTAAGGAGTAAACCCACTCTTTCATCAAAAACCCACGAGGACTCATGCTGAGGCAGGGAGGTTGCATGAACTTGAGTATTAGCAGTCACACCAAGTATTTCACAAAAAAGTTACAATGTGTGGCCCATAGGAAGTTTATTGTGTCTTCAAGAAACTACAATACAGACTCCTCTTCCAGAGAAATGTCTTTCAGAGGCAAGGACTGTCACACAGACGAGCTGCTTATTTGTCGTGTTCATAGGCGGCTGGGTTCTTCCTCTTGGATTTCTCAAACTCTTCGGTCCCCCACGTGTAGATGAGATAAGCCACTACAAATGCTTTAAAAGTCAAAAGGGAGAGAGAGTATGAATAAGACGCAGTTCTCAGTCCTACAGTACTTTGAAACTGCAGCAGCAAGAAAGGTTACATTACAAACCCACTTAACAAGTAACCAAAACCAAAAGCTCATCAAAAAGCATTTGGCAGGTGTGGTGGTGCACGCCTGTACTCCCAGCACTGGCTAGGCTGAGGCAACAGGTTGCCACTTCTTCAAGGCCAGCCTGAACTACACAGCGAGACCGTGTCTCAAAACGAAGTGTACACTGCAGTGGTCAGTATATTCACGATGCCATGCAACTGGCAAGCACTGTCCGCAGCACATCTAACACAAAACAGTTCGTCACTGATAAGTGGATAAAGATAACCTCACAATGAAACGTTGGAGTCACCCCAGCGACCTTAGTCCAGTCGTTTGGGCATCATATGACTAGCTCGAGAGCTGTCAGCAACGTTCGCGGAGAAAGCGTCAGAGCGCCTGCCGGACGCCTGCCCTTTCGCCGCTGGGGAGGGCGCCTGGTCCCCCGCCACCCGCCCGGGCACTCACGCGGCGCCACTCGCAGAATGCACCCCCGGGTGCGGCGCAGCACGTTGGGGATGCCCTTGCTGAAGTAGTTCGGGAAGGCGCGCTGCTCAAAGGGTGACAAGCTGTAGGTGATCACATGCCGCATCCGCGTCAGATGCCCAAACTCGAGGCCCATGGTTGCGGCGGCCCTGCAGAATTCAAAGGTCGGGGTGCTCGGCTCAACTTCGGGTCGCGCAACGGCCCGCGCCAGGCCCCCGGCCCAATGCCCACCCCCGCACTCCTCAGGCTCCCCCAGCCCAGGCGCGCCCCCATCATCTCGCAACCCACTCGCGCACCGGGGTCACCTCGCCCTCCACCGTCACCACACACCTGTTTCTTGCGTCACTTCCTGTGGGACAGGAAGCCGCTTCCACGGGCTAGAAGTCACTTCCGGAGGGTACTATTTTCTGTCGATGCCAGGGGAGGAAAGAGCAGTGGGGTGGCCCGTGAGAGGGGTGGGTGAGCGAGCCCCGGGGGCTGCCTAGCGAAGCCCTGGGGTCGCCGGGAGGCCCTGACCCCAGTGTGGTGGGCTCCCCTCTCCTGACTCGGTCCAATCCCAGAAGCCTCAGGCTGGGAGGGGCGGGGCGCTAAAGACGGGAAGAGAAAGGGGTCAGGCGGCCTCGTCGGTAGTCCTGAGGGGTTCGGCTCCTTCCAGGCCATCAGTGCCCCAGTAGAGAATCAGGGCCCAAGACCTAGCGTTTCTCCTGGTAACCTGTTCCTTCAAGATAGAACCCAGATGTTTCAAGCTCAGCCACAAAGTCATCATCAGATAGTGTCCGGCAGCGGGCAAGAGGTGTGGGTGCGGCCGCTGCCGGGCCGTCAGCTGCTGCTTCCGGGGGTCGGGCCTGCCACGGGTGTACTCGGGAGCCCCGGTCCTTCCCGCTCCCCGGAGCATGGGAGGCCGGGTTGTGATCTCCCTAAAGCACAAGCTGCGTTTTTTTTTTTAAATACTTTATTGTGTTTTGATAAGATACTTCCAGAAAACAAAATAAATGTAAGTGAACCTTTTTTACTTCACACAAAGTATTACAAAATTCCCAGCCAACTTTTTCCCCAGTAAGTCGACAGCTGTTCATCTACATCAACACAGGCACGATGGAAGCTCTTAGGGTCTGCCCAACATCAGACAGGAG